>APFE031456174.1:0-24791 GCA_000404065.3 Pinus taeda
TGTTTCCATTTTCTTTCTTCGGGGCATCAATTACTGATAATAATGCTTCACTATGCCCTTTGAATTCCTTCAAATTAAATTTTCAAACCAAGCTTAAGCAAACATTAAAAATTATACACACCTTTTTTCACTTTGTACGAGCTCAATATTGCCTCTTATTTATCTCTGTAATTTTGGATCATTCAGTTCTAAAATTGCGATTTACGATAGCCCTCTGTGTCCTCTTTCCAATGCCACCAGTCTGACCCCAATTGGATTCTCCAATGAAGAGTTATGCCAAATCTCCCACAGTGACCTGATTATAGACTAATTTAGTAGAGCGAACTTGTACGATGTTCCACGAGTCATTGTTTCTACCTCTGGCTCTAACAAATATATAGAAGAAACTATAGTCCGTCCTATTTCTGGTCCTTTTTACGAAATTTCAATCCAATGCTCAGAGAAAAAGTTATGACGATTTTCCCCAGGTCACCTGTTTGGAATGTAATTTAGGAGTCTGCAAAAAGACCAACTTCCTCAGATCACATCTCTGCAATGATAGTGCAAAATTATCTGAAATTCAGACCTGAGATTTAGCACGATGTCTTCTCAAATGGGTTTCTTTTTTCAACTTATTAAACGTCACTGAAAAACAGTTATAGCGAAAATGTCACGATGACTTGTTTGGAGCAGCGAAACCCTAGAATCCAAAGCTCTGATACCAAAGGTTATGAAACCAACTCAAGAAAAGATAGAAAAGATAGATCAACACCTTACAATTCAGCCTCTTCAAGGGGGCAACCTCCTTTACATTACATAAATGAACAATTCTTGGATGATACAAATGAAAAGACCTCCTTTCTATATAATAGGAGTCTAAGGGTCATACATAATCAGAGCTACTAAATAATAATGTAAAGGCCACAATAATAACAATAGTGGCTTATGGAGCCCAATAGTACATAGGGCACAATAGGGGCACAACAATATTAATAAGGGGTAAACTACAATATTAATGGGGTAATCACTAGTATTATGGGGACCCAACACCAACCTATGATGCCAAAGCCATATTTCTCTGTAGAGGGTTAAAGCATAATAGAATTAGAAATACCATTGCATAAATACAATGTACCAACCTTTTCTCCTTTTTCTATTACCAGGGCTCCTTTAGTGACCTTACAGGTTTTATCTGTAAAAGTAGTCACATAGCCTTCACCTCCCAACTGCCCTGGTGAAATCAAATTTTTCTTTAGATCTGGATCATGCCTTACCTCCTTCAATAGTCATTGATTTTTGTTCTGCTGTTTTATGAAAACTGTACCCATTCTAATGATTTTACAAGGTTTATCATCACCCAATCGAACCTGTTCAAAATCTCCTTGAACATAATCATGAAAATGTTTCCTATTAGGTGTGGCATGGAATGAGGCCCCTGAATCTACAACCCAAGAATCAATAATATTTTCTAATGAAATAATCAAAGCATATTGTAGCACATCACTTGTCACATTCACTTCATGATTGTTTTCTTGCTGAGCGTCTCCTTCTTTTCCCTTCCAAGACTTGCAGTCTCTCTTCAGGTGTCCTTTCTTCCCACATTTCCAGCACACTATCCTCGATATGGACTTGGATTTGCCTTTCCTTGATTTAATGTGATATCCTGGGCTCTTTCCTCTTTCCATTGTTCTTCCCCTAGTCTCTACAGTCAAAGCATTAATGATGTCTCATTGGAGCTTTTCCGTCACATTTCCTTGCTAAGGATTGCATCGACAACATCATCAAACTTTAAAGTACTAGATCCAGAGATAGAGTTACTAATGGCCATAACTAGAGCAATGAGCACAGAAATAACAGAGCCCTCACTTCATGATCAAAAGTTACCCCTACATAACTTAACTGACTTGTAATTGTATTAAATTCATTTTAATGATCAGCAACAGATCCACCTTCTAACATCTTCATATTAAATAAGCGCTTGATAAGAAATACCTTATTTGAGGTCGAGGGTTTTTCATATAGTTTGGCCAATGCTGACATTAAACTCTCTATTGTCATTTCCTTTGAAATATTAAAGGCTACTGATGCCGCTAGGCATAGCCGTATTGTTTCAAGTGCCTTTCTGTCTAGAATATTCCATTTTGTGTCTGTCATGCTCGTCAACTTCTTTGTCTTTCTGCTCAATGGTAGGTACAGATCTTTTTGATACAGATAATCTTCCATCTACATCTTCCATAGCTGGTAGTTTTGGCCGTTAAAGTTTTCGACCCTAAACCCACCATCTTTTGCCATTGCTCCCACTTGAACTAGGAACCCTTCTCTCCTACGAGTTTATCGGCCAAATATACCTTCGACTCTGATACCAGTTGTTAGAAAATTATATATTAAAGAGTAATGAAACACATGAAATATAGTGCAGAAATACAAACACAGAAAATGCATAAAACAAGAGAGACACAGATATACGTGATTCATCCAATTTGGGCTACGTCATTGGAAAAACAACTAGTCCTTTCCTTTATATTATCTAGTAAAATGAAGAGATACAACCTACAACAGATACACCGTAATTCCCTCTTCGCTCTCACACAATCACCACTCTCTTTCTCCCTCAAAATATAGATCTACATAGATGCAATAAAATTCCCTCATATATAGTGAGGGGTTACCTTCTAGGGTAAAAAACCCTAAATTAAACATAACTTCTACCATTAGATCTCCGCCTAATGAACGATTGAGATTGACTACGAAATTACAACATTTTACAAGGAAATTTACATCTATTTTAGCTTCGAGGGTGCTACCCCTAATCCCCCGCCAGAAGGGGCTCCTAGAGATTGCATCCATCCCCCCCTGGACCCCCCTTGCAACGTACATTTTACGGGCAACGTTGCCACCATATTACGAACTAGGGTCCAATTTGGTGATACCTCTAAATAAAGAAGATAATCAGTCTCCACGCCCAACATGTGTGTGTGTGTGATATTTAAAAAAACCCAAGTTACCTTATGCATTTAAACATATTTAAAATTACTATTTAAAAATATCATTCAAAAAATTAAGAAGACAAATAAATGTAACTACATAAGGGATTCTTCAAAATTATTTGGTGTAAGTCTTTGAATGATATTTTTAAATAGTAATTTTAAAGATTTTTAAATGCACGAGGTAACTTGGGTTTTTTTAAAGATCATATATATATATATATATATATATAATATAATATTATAAATATATATATATATATATATATATATATATATAATATATGATCTTTAAAAAAACAAGTTACCTCGTGCATTTAAAATCTTATAATTACTATTTAAAAATATCATTCAAAATATTAATAAGACAAATAAATGTAACTATATAAGGGATTCTTCAAAATTATTTGGTGTAAATTCTTCATTTCAAATATGCTCAAGACTAAAAACACAAATGTTAAAGTGCACATCTTGAGAATTAAATGCAAAATTTTGTAAAACATGTTAGGTCCCAATAATTCACATAATAATTCACCAAGTTGTGATTACACAATGGGGGCACACTTAGTATAGTACTAAAAGAAACACATGGTCATTAAAGACACCACACTTATAACTAAAAAACACACACATATCAAAGATATCTTACAATGTCCATCAATAAAATTTTGATAGAGTGATTCTGGACACGACTTCATCTTTCACACACAAAACATGAATGGGCATTTCCCCATATAATAGATCACACTTTCACAGTGACTTATGCTAAATGATTGAAATTGACTAGCAATAATTTCTTCTTCTCTATGTAGTTATTTTAACTTCTTTTTTTGACTTGGTACACACCTTTCATCTAGTTGCACACAAGTTCAGAATTGGTGTAGACAACAATTCCATTGGATTCATACTCCCTAGATATTCCTAAGCCTTCTATCAATGAAATATAATATAATTCATTATTTCTTGTCATTCTAGGTACATTCCTTTTCCTTTGGAGGACTTTGTTTGTCACAATATTGTATAGCACATAAGTAATATCTGGTTGTCTAGGATTGGGATAACAAGAAACTTCTATGCATAATGTCGATTTTTCAACCATGTTTGATGGGTTTTCTGATCCATTTAAAAAGCAAATTCAATAAAATGAATAATATATTTATTTATTGCAAATGCCCTATATTACGGGAGAAGGATGAAAAATAAATATCTATTGTGATTGAATTCTAGAATATTACAAGATATATTGTGATGAACTTCCCTAGAGGAATAATAATGTTAGTTTACAAATCAATGCCCTTTGGGAAGACATCTTAACAAATGGTCTCATGTTGGAATAGTTAGGAATATAATCCAAAATTTCAGTTAGTTTGGTTAATTTCATCAATCTAATAAATCCCAACCTCTAATAATGCACAAATTCCAAACTTCATTTTATATTCCAAGTTTCATATTAAACATCATTTTACATTTTATGTTTCATATTGCAACACATTAAGGTAAGTGGATGATGGTGTTATGGCATTAGTTAGTGGTGACAATGGTGCTTATCAATGTGGGACTTGATGACACTTCCTAATCCTCTATTTTATTCCTTTGTCTTGTCATACTTCATAGGACATAATCTTCTCATATAAGTATGTAATATCAAATTCCCAGATTGTATTACTAGGTGGCTTTCAGAGGTAGTGCTTCAATATCCCCTTCATACATAACACTCTATAGAATGTTTGAAGGGGAAAATAGGTGAATATATAATCTTAAATTAAATGAAGCTTGAGTTCATTCCATCTCATTATGGGGCTCTCTTCTAGTCCTTGGCTTGTCTAAGGAATACCTAAGTGAAATAATGAAATGGATGTGTTATATGAATGACAACTTGAATAAATGAAAATAGGAGGTAATTAAATTATATTGAGGAATGGAAGCTCAATGCTATAAACTCCCTCTTAAAATTCTATAGGAACGAAAATCCTAACTATAAAAGCTATCCATGAAAATTAATAAAGACTTATATGCATCTATGGACCTCAATGGTCATGCCACAAAAGATCCATTTTCTTTTCTTATCCATGAGAATTTACTAATTAAACATATATTTTTCTAGCCCCATGAAAAGCATATCTTGTTTTATGAGTTGACAATGTGTAAAGGCTAGTGATTCTCTTCCATAGTAAACCTAGGCAATTTAATAAACTAACCTTTACTATGTCGTGTTAGTGAGGCCATTACTTTTACACCACCTAAAAATCATGAGAATGTTCATACCATAGTTTGATGTGAAGATCAATTTGTTCCATTGTATAGAGGGATGCGACATCACCTATCTACCTTGGACACCTTAATTCAATTCAACATATATTGAGAGAAATTGTTGAAGGCATTTTCCTTAATTCTAGTAGCCTATATGGCTATTGAATTTGTGATTTGAGGAAGAATATGCTCCTAATGCACCCACAATTTCAATGTAAACCCTTTTAAGAGAACTTTTATTATTATATTGTAAAAAAATCGTTTTCATGAGCATTTTGAGGGAGATATTGTCATTAAGGTAATATTCGTCATAGTTTGTGTAAGTGGTTTTAAGTACTCATGGTGTTGAACCCACTTATTGTAACTAATTGTAAGTAATGAGGACTCCATTTTATATAATATGGGATTCTCCTCATTTTTAGTGATCAAATAATAATAAATATATTTGTTTGAGCTATTTTGAGTGCAATCTTTGCTTCTCTACAATTACTAATATTATGTAAGGGCTTTATGATTACTAGTATTATATGCAAGAGGTAGAATAGGTTCTTTTTAATATGATTCTTTCTCACTACATACAAGAACACAACCAAATTAAAAATATAAAAAAAAAGGAAAAGAAAAAATGCTTTGTTCATTACAAGCCTATCTCTTTTGTTTTGATTCATTATGATTTAGGTTTTAATAGTTTTTCATCATGAATATTGTTATTGTTGTGCTACCTCTAGTATCTACAATATTAATATTTAGTGATTTTATTTTCTTTAAATATCTATTATGGGTCTTTCTACCTTAGGTCCATGACATCTTCTTATTTACCTAGAATATGATTGTGGGTGGCTTGTCTAGTAGTTGTCCCTTCGCTCTCTCCTATATGAAAAAATTTTACTTCATCAAGAGTTTGAGAAACAACAAGATATATAAGTATTAAATAAGAGAGATCGAGCATAGAATTTGATATTCTACAAAACGTTTTTAAATTTACGGTTTATAAAATACATTGCACACCAATATTAGATATATTAAAACCATCAATTGAACATTAAGATTTCCAACAAACCTATTGTAACTTTTAATTCATGTCATCATTAATAAGTCATATTGTTTGACTAATACTTTTGCAGTTCCTTCCTCTATGGTTACTATCATATTAAGTAATGTAGTTTGAGCTAACTAGGATAATAAAATAGAATGATACTTTTCAATAATATGACATAAATTAATTAGAAATGAGTAAAAATTCACAAACTTTTTCTTCTAGATTAAAGGTACCTCATCCTACATGTATATATTAATTGTTATAGAGTTGAAATTTTTACTTATAATTTATAATATTGTAGGCTAACATAATGTTGCAAGGGACATATAACAGGTATGATAAAATAGATATAATGATATCATAAAGAGTCAAAATCATTGTAATGAAGAACATAAAAGAACACCAAAATTCGATTCATCAGTTAAATTTTTTCACTCTCATGCTAAAGGATGAAAGCCATGTTAAAAATTGAAATCTATTTGACAAACTCTCAAGAAATAGTTAGCAGTCAATAAAATAAAATGAGATTTTCATGCCCACTCTTGGCAAGCTCCTTTGTGATGAGGAGAGACTAATATAAGGTAATTTACTCATGAAGAAAATACAATATAGATTCCATTTTTTATTTGAATATTTATATTCAATTATTTTAGTAATATAGATTGAGCTCGACACAAAATATTCAACACTTAAAAGTATTTTGGACATGTAAATTCCTGTGGGCTTTAACTTCTAGTACTAAAAATATATGCATAATACTTCATGGAAGAGTACTCCCAACAACAAAAAAAATAAACATGTTATTTTCAGATGATTAGATTGTTGGCATTTGATTTGACAATCAAATTTTCTTTATTAAATATTCTAATACAGTTAATCATCAACATCATTATATTAAATATTATAATTCCCTTAATCACCAAGGTATGATTTAATTATGAAAAATTTTCACATTACTGGTAACTTATAATTTAAATCTTTTTGCCCTCCTGCACTTAGGGAGGTGTTTCTCTTTTCTTCTAGTTCTCATTGATACAGTAATTGGTACCCCAAATTTAGCATAATTGAATGATTGCTTAACAAAATTTATGTGGTAATTGGACGCTCCTAAATTTAGGAGAACCCGAGGATATATCAATAACGTTTATGCAATAGGTGAAACCTCCAAAATTCTGCGAAATTCAATGAACATTGAAGAATTCTTATGTAGTAATTGGAACCTCCCCTTGGTTGTTGTTCGCTGATTATTTTAGAACAAATTTTTGGAAACCTATCACTTTGATTTTTTGGTTATATAGATAAGCTTTTTGTATCTTTGTCAATGTAAAATCCTTATGTAATTCCCTCATTTAATGCTTTCTAGCTTTGTCTATCCATGTAAATCATGTAATTATTTTATTATAATATGTGTGCTTAGTATATATTTTTAGTGATTATAGATGATCTTTCCTTTCTAGAGAAAAAGTAATTTGAACCTCCATTTGGCACAACTCAAAGATCACTTAAGAAAACACTTGCATTGGTGGATATTTGATCTATCAAACTTTGTCACATCTAATGTGATTTTCTAAAACATGGTGTTTTCATGTCGTGAGGTGAGCTTTAATTTTGTTTTGGATTTGACAACCGGATTCTATTTTGGTTTTGTTGGTATTATTATTATTATTATTATTACTACTACTACAATGTAAGTTAGGTAGTGGTCATGTCCAAGAATAACACCCGAATAGGATAGAGAATTGAACCAGAAAATTAATTTTTAAATATATTTAATTTAATGATAACCCTTTTTTAGGAATGTAAAAAATATTCTGATATCAAAAACGTGTTTTTTTTAATTGTGTATTTTTAGTTAAATAATTTTTTCTTATCATATTATTTTTTGTTATTTTGAAATTCATTTCTTAATACTTTAGGGTCATATTATATTTTTTTATTAGATATGTGTTTTTTTTTCTAATTAGTTACGTTTTATGCTTTTAGTTTGGTTGGTTTTCAACACATTATATTTAGTTTTAAAAAAATTATAATGATGATGTTGTTCAACCTTTTTTTAATTTAATTTAGTTTGTAAATTCTACATTAAGAGAGTGAATAAAGAAAGTTGGCATATTCAACTTTGTGTCCCACTTGAATGGTTGAATGCTAACCACACACACCCAACCACTATAGACTAGAACTCATGAAGTTCATTGGTTGATCGAGAAGCTTAGGCAAATTCTACACTCCATGTTATGATACAAGTCTCTCCTCTCCCCAACGTACAATGAACACACCCCTTTATATTGTAAGGGGAAAGTGACTGTTATAGGAATCTTTGAATCCCACCTCCATAGATCGACCTATCGAAAAATCATAAGATGAATTGGATGACCCTCTAAGAAGCCCCTCCCCTAGGAAATTCCAAGGCCCCCAAAATGATAATGAAAGAAGAGAAAACCACTTTATTTTCTTGATGTGCTTCCTCCCTATTGTGATTTATGCATGCTTTGAGATAATATTTGTTCGATTTTATGATGTATAATAATATGGGTTTGACTTTAGAAGCACTCAAACTAGCTTTTAAACTCTTGTGAAGCATGTAATGATGATATTTGGGTAAATTTGAGAACTTTGTTTTCGGTGTTCACTACCATGATTTATGATGAATATATTTGATGCGAATAGGTAAATTAGTGTGGAAAATATTATTAAATCCATTGTTACTAAAATATACTGGGAAGCATTTTTGTGGAATCGCAACCACCTATTTTATACTACAATGAGAGGGAGGGGGTAGAGGAATCAAATCAAATTTTTGGATTCTAGAAAAAAGTAGCATTTAACAACATGCATGATTGTAACGTGAAATATATTCAAGCTACTGATATATGAAAAAAGAGCATGATTGTAAGTTAAACATGAATTAAAAATTAAAAATGGTTAGATCTTAATCTTTCTTGGGGTCTTGATACATTTGTCAAACCCTTTCAAGCTTAAAAAAAAAAGTTTCTTTGGTTAGATATGTTTTCCTTTGATGGTTTCGACATTCACTCCACACAAGCTCATTGCTTCTTGTTGTCTTTTGGTCAATCTGGCATTCAACGCACAATGACTGTCTAAGTTCAATTTTCTATGTTTGAATTAGTGTTGCATCAAACAAATATTTTTTTCAATGTTTGGTATTCTACTCCTACCCATCTTGATTGAACTAGTATAATCTATAATATCATGACATTTGTTTTTTCTAAGTTTAATCTTTGTTCATCGATATTTATAATGACCAGTGTATAAGCAATGGGCATTTATTGTGTATTACATTTAAGATATGGTTGAATCAAATTACAATGGATTTGTCCTTGGGGACTTTTTTGGCTCTTTTTTTTTTTTTTTTTTTAAACTTAGGCCAAGTCCACTAGTGTTCTCATCTCACATCTTTCCTAAATTTGTGTTTTCACAACTCTTAAGAAGTAGTAGAGAATACATACTTTTTACTCTGGATTTGCAACTTTTCAAAATAGAGACGTCGAAAATCCTGAAGATTCACAAGATCATGTAATTTACTAAAGCATAGGACAAGAATCTACTTCTACTTTCAACCAGCGAAAGCCAATAGATCGATGAAAACCATAATAGCAAGAGGAATACAAATCAATGACACATAACACAATAAATATCCAAGGAAATCCACAACTCAAAACCCCACGATCTGTATTACATATATCATAAATCTAAGATGATAATATATGCTTGTTCTTACTAGAACAATCCCAACACTCAATATGATTAATCTCCACGCTCACAAGAAAACTCAAATTAATCTCTAGCCTCTTCTACAGCTCTCGAAGCCCCTGATTCCTTGTGCCCTTGGTCAAATAATTCAGATGAATGCAATATTCTTCACTCAAATTTGAGCTTAACCAGCATAAGTATTTCCTATCCTCCGCCTGATGACTTCCTTTGGCCCATACTTAACTGAATTTCTAGGCCTCCAAGCTTCTAATTCTTTACTCGATTCCTGAGAGAATTAGCCCATATTTAAAGGGAAATTCCTCATCCATAAACGTGCAATACAAAATTAGGTCCTTCTTTGATTGCATTCCTGATATTTACAACTCAATAAACCATACCACTGATAGTACACTGTCCCTGCACTCTAGTCTCAATTGGGTCTTTCTCTGAATTAACATGCATGAGTTTCTAATGAGGGAATCTTTAGCTAATTAGAGTGAGACTTGTGGATGCACTAGTGCACCAACTCATTGTTAACTCTCTTTTAGTTCCACAAACAGTTTGGAACTAATTTAACTAACCATAACACAGTAACCTAAGTTATCTAATTACAACTCATAATTAAACTCATCCTAGACCCTTAAAACTTAGAGATAACATATACATGACTTCTAAAAGACTTCCAACTCGAAGTTCCTAAGTTAACTAAGTCAACTTAACTTAGTTAACTATTACAAGTTTCTATTAGAAAATAATTAAAATTAATTCACAATTTAATTCAAGGACAAATTAAATTGGAATTTCTGGATTCTATTTTTAATATTTCTTATTGCTATTTTCAACACTATCCTATGACCTATGCATGTGTCAAGACCTAGTGCTTTTATCCAAACCTATCCTCATAGGAGACCTCTATCCTTGTATATATATAGTCCAAAACTCTCTGTTAGTCCAGGACTTATAGTACTCATAGCTCTTGTAACCTCTATTGGTGGGGATGTTCCATTAGGCCTAGTCCGTCGTGATGCTCCTGGTTGTAGTGCTATTTGTTGTGGTAATGCTGGTTATCTTTTCCAGGGAATACTTTGATCCTGGAAATGAGGCTGATTCAACTGATGATGGAAATGCTTCTAGAAATGATCCGGGAACTGGTGATGCTACTTCAACCGCTTACGGAGCTGCTTATGCTTGGGCTGGGACTTTTGATCCTGGGGTTGTTGCCTCTTCAACAGCTGCTGGAACTGAGACTGGGAAAAAGAATTATGATGTTGGTTCAACTGGTGCTTCTGGGATTGTCGGTTCAACTATTGGTAATTCTGGGGGGAATAAATCTGCTTCAACCACTTATAATGTGGGTTCAATAACGGGTTAGGCTGGGAATCCCTCTCAACAACAAAAGGAATACAACTCGATCCCAATCCTGAAATTTTGGAATGTTCTGCATGTAACACTTATATCTAGTGTTGTTGCTACAACAACTCCAGAAATAAGAAAACATCCAACCTGACTGCTCTTGCCTCTATCGACTGAAAAATATGCGCTTCTGCTGAATCTA
Organism: Pinus taeda; assembly: GCA_000404065.3. NCBI lineage: Eukaryota > Viridiplantae > Streptophyta > Pinopsida > Pinales > Pinaceae > Pinus > Pinus taeda. The sequence continues at coordinate 11,519 of APFE031456174.1, forward strand.
ACTTTCTGCACTATTTTCAACCCTTCTCTGCTCTCTTCAATATCTAACTACTCTAGCCTCTATCACTTTGATCTCTAACTGCATCAATCACCACCGATTCCTCCAGTTACTATGTACTTTGGGCTCCCGTAGCAAGGTATGATCCATGAGATAAAATGTCTCAATGAACCCTACCCAATTTTAGCCCTCTTGGGACTCTCACTTCACATCACCCCACCTCACACCTGAAGGTATGGATGCATGTGATCCCTTTGACCACTTGGCTTGCAATTTACCCCTACTAGAGTTCTCTGCATCAGTGGATACCTCCACTCAGTTTCCTCTCGACTTCTCCAATTATGGCTATTCCACAATTGTCTGAGACCACTTCTTCTCTGCTTGAGTGGATCTCTCCACTCGGTCTCCTCTCAGCTTCTCTAGTTGTGGCTGCTCCTACATGTTGAGAGGTAATTTACTCTGCCTCTCAACCACGAAGTCTCTAACCTTTTCCTTGCTTCTCAAGGATTTGCATGCATATTGAACCTCAAGAGAATACATGCTCTTGACTCGTGAACCAATCTGTTTCACCTGTCCCTTGGTGATGTGTCTAAGGAAAACCTTTTCCTTACTAAATGTCACATCATAGCCACATATTCCAATACAATGACTGAAACAAGATTCTTATTTAGTCCTGGAACACACATCACATCTGCTATCCTGAGAGGGGAGCTAGATTCCCTCTGAAAGGTAACCGTACCGATCCTGGTAGCGCTATACCTCTCGGCATCTCCAAATGCTATGCTTTGGTTGAGGTCTTTCTCCTCAAAATCACTAAAGAGATCTCTATTTCCCATCATATGGAATGAGGCACCACTGTCAAAATACCACATGCCTCCGATGACAGTGTTAGCCATGCATGTAATGAGAGTGAAATCAAGTTCAAATTGTGAAGTTAGAGATTCACCTGCTGCCACTACTGTTGGTTCCTTCTTTCTTGCTTCTATGGGAAGTTCTTGGCATAGTTCCCATGCTCGTGACAATGAAAACACTTGACTTTCGTCAAGTCCATCTTATTTTTTCCCTCCTCACCTTGGGAATTATTTCCCTTGGCCTTCTTTACCTTACTTGCTAAGGAAAAATCCTCTTCCACTTCCTTGGAAGAGGTCCCACCTATGGTGTTCCTCTTGATCTCCTCCTACATCAAGTCTGACCACAATCATTTCCAATCTAGCAGCTTCTCCCGACCATTGACAAAGTCCTGATAACTATGCCAACTCTTTGGGAGTCCTAGAAGAACAAGACTCACCATATCATCCTTGGCAACCGTGACTCCAACACTTCCAAGTTCATCATGACATTGAGTGAACTTGGTTAAGTAATTTGGAATTGAGTTGCCTCCCTCCATCTTGATTTTTCAAAGTTTATCTTTCAGTGCCAACCTCCTTTGGTCACTGTTGTTTTGGAAAAGGTCCTTCAATGCTTTCCACATAGCATGCAAAGTTTTCTTCCCATGGAGACTCGAGACAATGTGGTCTCAAACTCCCTCAAGGATTATCTGCCTCGTGTTGGGTGTGGAGCATGATTATCTTCTTTATTCAGAGGTATCACCATATTGGACCATAGTTCGTAATGTGGTGACAATGCCACCCGTAATATTTGCACTGCAAGGGGGATCCCGGGGGGCAACAACGATCTTTAGGAGCACCCCCCCAGTGGGGGATTGGGGGCAGCACCCCCGAAGCTAAAAATAGATGTAAAATTGCCTTGCAAAATTTTGTAATTTCGTAGTCAATATGGGCCATTCATTAGGCAGATATTTGATGGTAGAAGTTATGTTTAATTTAGGGTTTTTTCCCTAGAAGGCAACCCCTCACTATATATGAGGGAATTGTATTACGTCTATGTAGATCTGTATTCTAAGTGCAAAAGAGAGAGAAAATTGTGTGAGAGTGAAGAGGGAATTACAATGAATCTGCTGTAGGTTGTATCTCTTCAGTTTGCTGGATAATATAAAAGGAAGGACTAGCTGTTTCCCATGGACATAGCCCAAATTGGGTGAACCATGTATATATGTGTCTTTCTTGTTATGCGTTTTCTGTGTTTATATTTCTACAATATATTTTATGTGTTCCATTGCTCTGTAATATATAATTTATTAACAACTAGTATTAGAGCAGAAGGTCTATTTGGCTGATAAACTTATAGGAGAGAAGGATTCCTAGTTCGAGTGGCAGTAATGGCAGAAGATGGTAGGTTTAGGGTCGAACAATTTAATGTCCAAAACTACCAGCTATGGAATATGCAGATGGAAGATTATTTGTACCAAAATATCTGTACCTACCATTGAGTGGAAATACAAAGAAACCGATGAGTATGACAGACACAGAATGGGATATTCTCGACAGAAAGGCACTTGGAACAATACGGTTGTGTCTAGCGGCGTTGGTAGCCTTTAATATTTCAAAGGAAATGAAAACAAAGGGTTTAATGAAGGCATTGGCCAGACTATATGAAAAACCCTTAGCCTCAAATAAGGTATTTCTTATGAAGCATTTATTTAATATGAAGATGTTAGAAGGTGGATCTATTGTTAATCATTTAAATGAATTTAATATAGTTACTAGTCAGTTAAGTTATGTAGGGGTAAATTTTGATGATGAAGTTAGGGCTCTATTATTTCTATGTTCATTTCCAGAAAGTTGGAATGGTTTATTTATGGCCATCAGTAACTCTATCTCTAGATCTAGTACTTTAAATTTTGATGATGTTGTCGGTGCAATCTTTAGCAAGGAAATGCAATGGAAAAGCTCCCATGAGACATCAGTTAATGCTTTGACTATAGAGACAAGGGAAGAAAAATGGAAAGAGGAAAGAGCACAGGATATCACAATAAGTCAAGGAAAGCAGATCCAAGTCCAGATTGGGGATAGTGTGCAAGAAATGTGGGAAGAAAGGACACTTGAAAAAAGACTGCAAGTATCGGAAGGGAAAAGAAGGAGATGCACAACAAGAAAACAATCATGAAGTGAATGTGACAGGTGATGTGTTACTAGATTATTTCATTAAAAAATATTATTTACGCCTGGGTGGTAGATTCAAGGGCCTCATTCCATGCCACACCTGATAGGAAACATTTTCATGATTATGTTCAAGGAGTTTTTGCACAGGTTCGATTGGGTGATGATAAACCTTGTAAAATCATTAGAATGGGTACAATTTTCATAAAACAATAGAATGAAAATTAATGACTATTGAAGGAGGTAAGGCATGTTCCAGATCTGAAGAAAAGTATAATTTCAATAGGGCGGTTGGGAGGTGAAGGTTGAGTAAATACTTTTATAGATAAAATTTGGAAGGTTACTAAAAGAGCCCTGGTAATACAAAAAGGAGAAAATGTTGGTACATTCTATTTATGCAATGGTATTTCTAATTTTGTTAATGCTTTAACCTCTGCAGGAGCATATACCACATTGTGGCATCATAGGCTCAGGCACATGAGCGAGAAGGGGATGTAGATTCTTCACTCAAGAAATTTGTTGCCAGGTTTGAAGCATGTTGATTTAAAATTCTGTGAGAAGTGTGTTTATGGAAAACAGAAGAGAGTCAGATTCCTCAGAGTTGGGAAAGAAAAGAAGAGCGAAAAATTAGAGCTTGTGCATACAGATGTATGGGGACCTGCCCAGGTATCATCTTTTGGTGGCTCTCACTATTATGTTACTTTTTTGATGATGCAACTAGAAAGACCTAGATTTATTGTATTTGAAATAAATCTAATATATTTGATACTTTCAAGAAATAAAAAAATAGTTGGTTTAAAATGAGACAGGAAAAAGGTTGAAGTGTCTCAGATCAGACAATGGAGGTGAATATTGTAGCAAAGAGTTTGATAGGTACTGTTCAAAGAATGGAATTCATAGAGAGAAGACAGTTCCAGGAACACCACAACAAAATCGTGTGTCAGAAAGGATGAATAGGACAATTATGGAGTGTGTAAGGTGCATGAGATTACATGCAGGATTTCCTTTACAATTTTGGGCAAATGTTGTAGATATTGCTATTTATCTAATAAATAGAGGTCCTTCAAGTTCCTTGGATGGTGGTATTCTATAGGAGGCATGGATACTCATTTTTAAAGACTTTTGGTTGTGAAGCCTTTGTCCACATTAATAAAGAAAATAGAACAAAGCTTGAGGCAAAATCAAAGAAATGTACCTTTATTGGATATGGTGTTAATGATTTGGTTATCGCTTTTATGATTATGAAAAACAAAAAATCATTAGGAGCAGAGATGTCATATTCAATGAAAAGGTTTTGTATAAGGATCAGTTGCAGGAAAAGAAACATGAAAATGAAAACAAAAAATACACGGTGCTTGATGAGATCATATATAAAGTGAAGGTGTCTGAAAATCATAATGATCAACAGTAAGAACAAATACAACAACCAAAATAGCAACAAGCACCTCAAACATCTGAAAGTGGTGTTAGAAGATCTACTAGCATAGGTAGACCCCGTGAATGATACTCTCCTTCATTATATTATGTATTGTTGACTGATTTCGGTGAACTAGAATGTTATGAAGAAGTAGTGCAGGTAGAAACCAGGAAGAAGTGGAAGCAATCCATGAAAGAAGAGATGGACTCCTTAGCACATAACCAGACTTGGGACTTAGTTAGGTTTTGTGTAGGTAAAACAACATTGCAGAATAAATAGGTTTATAGGTTGAAGGAAGAAGATGGAGGTAGAAAAAGGTATAAATTTATACTTGTGGTGAAGGGGTTTGCACAGAAAAAGGGTATAGACTTTGATGAGATATTTTCTCCTGTTGTTAAAATGACTTCAATCAGAACTATTTTAAGTCTGGTAGCAGCTGAAGATTTGCATCTTGAGCAGTTAGATGTAAAGACAACCTTTCTCCATGGGGATTGAGAGGAAGAGATATATATGCAACAACCAAAAGGATAAGAGATAAAATGGAAGGAGAAACTAGTGTGCAGGTTGAAAAAGAGCTTGTATGGATTAAAATAGGCTCCAAGGCAGTGGTATCTAAAATTTGACAGGTTTATGTTTGAACAAGGTTATACTAGATGTCACTCTGATCATTATGTTTATTTCAAAAGGTGAAATGATGGCAATTATATTATATTGTTATTGTATGTAGATGACATGCTTGTTGTAGGTTCTAACATATAGGAAATAAATGTGATAAAAGGAAAATTGAATAACTCATTTGCAATGAAGGATTTGGGTGTTTCAAAACAAATCCTTAGTATGAGAATAAATAGAGACGGGAAGAATAAAAAATTAACATTGTCTCAGAGTGAGTACATAGAAAAGTTGTTGGGAAGATTTAATATGCAAAATGCAAAACCAGTTAGTATACCTTTGGCTAGCCATTTCAAACTAAGGAAATGTGTGACAGGAATTAGGAAGAAATGGATTATATGTCTAAATTTCCATATGCATCATCAGTTGGAAGCTTAATGTATGCAATGGTCTACACAAGGCTTGATATTGCACATGCAGTGGGAGTTGTAAGCAGGTACATGAGAAATACATGAAAAGGGAAATGGATGGAGGTGAAGTGGATTCTCAGGTATTTGAGAGGTACAAATAAAGCATTATGCTTTGGTGGTTCAAACATTTCTCTACAGGGATATGTTTATGCAGATATGGTGGGTGATAGAGATAACAAGAGCACAATAGGGTATGTGTTTACTGTAGGTGGTGTTAGGGCCCTATAATTTTTATAGGATTTCTTGATTATAGATTATGATTATTATATTTTGGATATTGTAAATAATATTCCATATTGTAAATTATTTCCAAAAAAGGTCAAAACCTTAAAAAAAAAAAAAATATGCTTGCAAGACAAAATGCATTATTAGAGGATGATTAAGTATGTTTAGATTAAATTAATCACATCATTTAAATGTGATTAAATAAAAATGTAATAAAGGCCTTGGTACTATAGTTTGATTTTATTATAAGGTTTAAAAGGACAAAAAGATATTTTTTCACATGGAGTTAAACAGTTGCATCTTTCTCGCATCCACATCATTCATCTGTCTCATGATTAGTTGAAACTATGCTTTTGCCTATATGCCACATTGACTTCAAACCTTGTTTCCAAACCAATGAGGATGAATTTTCAGAAACAGAAAGAGGTTTTCTCTGCCAACATCCTCATGTATAAAAACTTCTCTCAATTTTCGAATAGCTATTATGGTTTGGGATATACAGATGAAGCTTTGCAGACATATTTTCCAAAATTTTCATGTTTAGTCATACTTTTGTAGAACCTATTGTGGCCAATAAGAGATGAATCTTGAGAAAATAGAGGATTTTGGTGTTCCTAAGATGCCAAAGTAAAATAACCTACTTCATATTTTACATAACTATTACAGAATGAGAGATACATTTACATCTTTACAGCCTATTTTTCAGACTGTGCAAAGTCTTGTTTCATTCACCTTTTTGCAGAGAATATTGGGAATAGCTACAGCTGAATTTTGGGAAATTGAGAGAGGTTTATCTCAAGAACATATTTATCTACAATAAATTCTCTCACTTTTTAGATATCTATCTCGGATTTTGATATACAAAGGGATGATTGGACCCTATATTGCAAGATTTCAGGAGGAAAATGTTCAAATACAGTTAGCCACCTCATCAACTAAGAGTTGTAATCAAATTCAAATTTCTCTTCTTTGTCAACATAAATCTATAATGATAGTGCCAAGTAGATACATTAGTTTTGAATGTCTTACATTTAATTTCTATTTGTGTAAAATAGTTTAGGATATTTGTAAAAAGATCTTGATATTTTTATCAAGATATTTTAGTTTAGAATTTGTATAAATACTTCATCATTTGAAGTAAGAAAGGGTTGGGATTTGTAATGAGAAAGGCTACCATTCATTGTAAAGTTTATCACTGAGTTCAAGTGACCTTTTGCAGTAATACAAGACAAGTTGTTTCAGGATTCATTTGTCATATCTATTGGTGAAGTGCATCTACTATTCTTTGTTTATTTTCTCTATCTATCATGTTTATGTATTCTTTATTCTAAATTAATTAACAAAAGCTGTGATAAATAGGATTCGTTACCTAGAGCACCCTATTTTGGTTGTTGTTAATTCTACATGTTTTCCTCTGATATCAAGTTAAATAATTCTTAATTTCTCTTTAGCTTCAATTTAATCTATTTCCCTTCTTCTACTTCATTTAATTTAAATCTAAAATATCCAATAGTATGCCTAGCTTGCCCTATTTCACTTAAGCTTGATACTTCTGAAAATTTATCACCCCAAGCTCTTCTAACTCCATTGCCCAATGGCCTTCCCTTGTTGTTCCAACCAAACCAATTCAAAAACCAAACTCTAAGCCCAATAACTAGCCTGGAACTCCCAGTAAATAAAGCTAAATCTCATAGAGAGATCCCTCTCTAAGTTTAGGGGGGCTAGATTCTAAACTCGAAAGTGGTTTTGATGTTGCCTACATGGCTTTTTCTTCAACCTTGAAATTACGGAACACTAACAGGTGGAACAACTGTCAGTTGGGCTTCAAAATTCCAAAGTGTTGTTGCACTCTCAACGATGAAAGTAGAGTATGCTGCTACTACAGAGGCTAGTAAATAAATGATTTAGTTACAAAGGTTTCTGGATGAATTGGGCAAGAAGCAGGAGTTGGGAAAGTTATACAGTGATAGCCAGAGTGTCATACATCTTGTAAAGAAGTATGCATTTCATTCCAAGACTAAACATATACAACTCAAGTACCATTTCATATAGTTAGTGTTGGAAGATGGACAATTAAAGCTGGAAAAGATACACACTAGCCAGAATCCTGCAGATATGTTAACAAAAGTTGTAACTAGGGAGAAAATGAGATTCTGCTTAGTTTCAAGTGGTCTTCAAGTATGATGAATAATATGAGAAACAACCAGGTCCAAAGTGGAGTCATTGTCCAGCAAATGAAGCAGTGGTGGAGTTGCTATAATCAGTCTCCAAGTGGGAGATTGTTGGGTGTGGAGCCTGATTATCTTCTTTATTCAAAGGTATCACTGCATTGGACCCCAGTTCGTAATGTGGTGGCAACACTGCCTGTAATATTTGCACTGCAAGGGGGGTCCAGAGGGGGGGAGGGAGGCAACGATCTTTAGGAGCCCCCCCTGGCAGGGGATCGAGGGCAGCGCCCTCGAAGCTAAAAATAGATGTAAAATTGGCTTGTAAAATGTTGTAATTTCTTAGTCAATATGCCATTCATTAGGCGAAGATTTGATGGTAGAAGTTATGTTTAATTTAGGGTTTTTTGACCTAGAAGGCAACCCCTCGCTATATATGAGGGAATTGTATTGCGTCTATGTAGATATATATTCTAAGTGAAAGAGAGAGAGGAGATTGTGTTAGAGTGAAGAGGGAATTACAACGGATTTGTTGTAGGTTGTATCTCTTCAGTTCGCTGAATAATATAAAAGGAAGGATTGGCTATTTCCCGTGGACGTAGCCCAAATTGGGTGAACCACGTATATCTTTGTCTCTATTGTTATGCGTTTTTTGTGTTTATATTTCTGTAATATATTTTATGTGTTCCATTGATCTGTAATATATAATTTACTAACACCTCACCCTTGCCACACACTTCTTCCATTAGACAAGATTCTGAGCATCTGATGTTGGTGGCTTAGGAATTTCCTGATTAATGAATTCCTTCATTCCATTATCCTCCAACACGGCCTCCATCCCGTCCTTCCAGGCTATATAATTTGATCTTCCACCCAAGGCATACTTGAGCAGCAAACCGTCGAATGCCATCTGTCGATCCCGTAGTATGTATTGCAAATTCGAATTTCACATGTAACCCAAAACTCAAAACTTCAAAATATCTTCTAATATATTATTCTTAGCTCTGATACCATGTAGCATTTCCTTGCACAATTCCTACGATTGATTAGTCCATATTAATGGGAAACTAGTGCATCCAAAACTGTGCAATCCAAAATTAGGTCCTTCTTTCATTGCATGCATGATATTTACAACTTAGTAAACCATACAACTGATAGTACACTATTCCTACACTCTAGTCTCAACTGGGTCTTTCTTTGAACTAACATGCATGAGTTTCTGATGAGGGAATCTTTAGTTAACTAGAGTGACGCTTGTGCATGCACTAGTGCACCAACTAACTGTTAACTCTCTATTAGTTCCACAAATAGTTTGGAACTAATTTAACTAAACATAACTCAGTAAAGTGATTTATCTAATTAAAACTCATAATTAAACTCCACACGGACCCCTAAAACTTAGGGAGAACATATACATGACTTACAAAAGACTTCCAACTCGAAATTACTAAGTTAAGTAACTCAACATAACTCAGTTAACTCTTACAAGTTTCTATGAAAAATGAATTACAATTTAATTCAAGGACAAATTAAATTGGAATTTCTGGATTCTATTTTTAATATTTCTTGTTGCTATTTTCAACATATTCAAGCAGGTTATCTTTAGTTCTTCGATGTCCCTCTTGATGGTTGTTCAACATATGTTTTATTCAGTTCATGTATTTTTTCATAGTATTGTAAACCTCTGGAGTTGGACTTCTGAGTAACTAACCAATTACTTTTGAGTTTGGGGCTATGCCAATAGTGGTTTTTTTCTAGGGAATAATGGGGTAGGGAAGAATAGGTTTTTCTTTTCTTTCTAGATGTGGAAGGCATGTGAAAAGCATTGGGATGATCATTATCAGGGCCACTGGAGTTCTCTAATTTTAAAAATTGTTATAGTCCTTTGTAGACACATGTTTCAAACTATAAAAAAAATTCTTTGTACTGATAAAGGTTGTCTATACTAGGTGGAAGTGATCAAGAAGAAATATGGAGGAATTGTACCAAAACAACCTCTAATTTCGAAGGTAGTGAATCACGATATATCTATTTATTTACAAGGCATTCACGTTGGCATAAAGTGACAAGGTATTTAACTTCAACATAGGCCTCACAATTTCTAAGGCTCAAGGAAGCAATATTTTAGTAAGATTTCATTGTAGCACGATCTTTCCTTTTGTTGATATTTTTATTTTTTTCAACAATTGTCAAAGAAGTATTATTTAGTGCTATATGCTATTTCCTTACGTCATTTTCTTTTCAACATCTCATGCAATTACTAGTTAATAATTTAATTAAAGACCAAAAATGACATAACTATTTTGGAGATAGATCTCAAACTTGGATTTGCCTAACTACTATGAATATTCTAGAATATTTTGTGGAGGTTAAATCCTTATTATCCACATGAAATAGTTATTAATAATTAAATTAAAATTCTAAAAGCCTTATTCCAAAATATAGGTACATATCCACTTAATTAAATTGATAAATAATGCTTCCTTTATCAACATAGTCATCTCCAATTTCAAATATGTTTTATGTGGTTTGATTGAGTCGATCATTCTACAACCTAATATGAGTGAGATGTGTAAGCTTGTCCCATCATTCAAGTTGCCATATGCCCCTTTAGAATAAAAAATAAAAAACTATGCTCTAAATAGAAAAATAACTTTGGCTATAATTAAAAAAAGTTGAATATACTCTAAAATAATTAGAAGTTAAAAAGGAATGTGTGAGTAAGATGTTTAAATCTTATACCTTTGAACAGTAAGATGTTTAAATCCTTCATGGCATCAAATATTTCACATTAAGACTTGGTTTCGACTCTCAGACAGTGAAGACTCTTTGATATTGACGATGGAAATGAGACTCTCCTGCGACTGCAACACCTGCGGCGGCGATGCCCTGTGCCATTATCGCTTGGTGGAGTTTAAGCTCATCGTGAAATACGATGGCGAACAAACCCTGGAAGTCACGAGCGCAGATCTCGTGAGAGAAAACCCCGTTTTTTCTGAAGACCGTGCCGTCAATACAAAGGTCTCTGATCCCTCTGAACAAAAATTGAGCCGAACCGCACTGACGGCAAACAAAGGATCTGATCCCTTGCCCCTCACCCGCTACTGCAAGGAAATCCTGAGGTCCAAGTTTTGACTTATCGTATGATGGGGCCAGTTTCAAATGACCCATGGACTGGATCCTGCGCAGGGAGTGTTGGAAAAGAAGCTCTTTGGGCTTAGAACTCAACCCGGGGGTGGAAAATCGTTAGAGATTGGCCTGATTTTCACAGGATGTGCCAGTCTGATGAGCGTCAGGCGTATCCCTCCTCAGTCACTTCCTGCAGGCAAAGACAAGGGACTGCATGAGGCAGATCTGCCTCTTCCCTCAAATGCATGGCCCCAACCCTGCAGATCCAGGCCGGATCTATCAGATATGAGCAAGTTTAAAGACTCCCAAGAAACCAGGCGACAGATCGGAGGATATTCGCATCGATTCAACAGAGGGTTCTTAGACCACGACATGCAAATGGGAGATCGTCCAAACAGGAGCCCAGATCTGGAAGACTGCTCACCAGATCGAGCCAAATATTGCAGATCCGGGGAGGATCTATCCGATCTGCCCAGATCCAGGCAGAAGATAGGTGGAAATCGGCCAGATCCAGAAATCAAACCCGTAAAACTGGATTTGGACAAGGTACACCCAGCGGATCTGAAGCAAATTTTTATCAGATCAACTGAAGGCAGACATGTTTGTGTGCAGATCTGGAAATGGATGAGTGTATTGGAGTTAAAAAAAGAGATCCAGGACAAACTGGGAACTCCAGTTGCATTACAAAATCTATTATTTTCAGGGCTCTGCTTACAGGAGCAACACACACTCTAGCACTATAGGGTTGCAAAGGACTCAACCATCATCCTCAACCTGTGATTGCGAGGTGGATCCAAGGGAGCTTCCTCAAAACCTACAGGTACTTATCGCGATGTAGCCAAAGGGAAAGAACCTCTAAAGGGGAAAGAATCTACAGCTGCTAATGAACCCCCTGGGTAGTATATCATGGATCAATCGCCAGAGAGCCCTTCTATCTCCTTGGACTTACCAGAGGTAAATTACCTATTCTCAGATCTACAAAAAAATGTTGTTATCTATAGATTTAATGGCTTTTGGCCTAGAACTGATGCATTATACCAATGGATCCACACGGTTTGGATAAAAAACTGCCAAATACACCTATGTTCTAAGGGTTTCTTCATAGTAATTTTCCAATTAGAAGAAGAAAAGGAAAAAATTCTCAATCAAGGGCCATGGTTCTGGGGCAGTGCTGGACTTTTTGTTACTCCATGGTTCCCGGAGTTTGATGCCAACACTATGGTGGTATCAAGGATGCCAGTATGGTTTAGGCTGCATAACCTCCCGTTACATTTCTGGCACTCCAAGACCTTAACAGTTATTGGGAATGCCCTCGGGAAAATGTTAAAAATTGATGCAGCGAGACATATAAAGGGAATCTTTACTTTTGCTAGAATATGTGTCGAGGTAGATCTTAGCCAAGGATTACCTGAAAGTATAATTCTGAACTTCAACAATTCACAGTGGAAACAATCTTTGGACTATGAGAATACAGCTTTCAGATGCAGGGGATGTCAACAAACAGGTCATCTGTACAATGCATGTAAAAGTCTCAACAAGAGCAAGCCACAACAAAGGAAGCCCAAAGGATGGCTGAATATAGATGATGTCGTAAAGAAGAGAGATTTTGAAAAGAAAGCCCCTCCGATATCAGAAGAAGAAGAATCAGAAGCTGAAGAGGATGATAACATCATAGAGGAAGCTGAAACAGGAAATCAGAAGGAAACCACATCAGACAGCAAGGCTCCACAGCTTCACCCAAATCAGGCATAGAAGATAAACGATGACTAGAACATGGGAGGGATAAAGCGGCACCACCATTCAGACACATCAGATTCAGACAAGGAATCAGGCTCGCAGAAAGCTGAAACACAGTTAGTCATAGCCTCGTTCGAGGCCCCCCAAGGAGAGTGGCGCAAGGTCAAAAAGAAAAAAGGAAGAAAAACCTGAAGCGTGAGCTTTACTCACATATGTATTTCAGATTTTCTTGCCTTTTCTACTTTCCCGCTCTCTCTCTCTTTTCTTTTCTCATCATCTTTGCAAGTTAGTCTTATAACGTTGCGTTGGGTGCCATGGCACTTGAGCCCATTGGGCAGCTTATGGAAATGCATCATGCATATGCAATTGTAACTTTTCATTTTTTAAATAAAAGTTTACATATTTTTCCACTGGAAAAAAAGATGTTTAAATCTTATACTTTTAAAAAATATTTCAAGAGGAGATTTAAATAAACTATTTGAAGATCTATGTTAACTAATTTATGTCCATATCAACTTCATA
>APFE031456174.1:35986-50833 GCA_000404065.3 Pinus taeda
TTGTATATGTAGTTGAGGACCTTCGCAATTCCTGTCTTTGATCTGTAATGTCTGCTACAGCTATTTTCCTCCACGTGATGCTCCGTCTGTTACTTCACTTTACATTATTTATACAGAAAACATATTATGCTACTGTTAATTAGATTGTACAGTGATGTTATATTTCGAATTAGAAAAGATAAATGAAAAACAACAGTAAATGAGAATGACTGTGTCTATATTTCTTTTTCTCTGCTCTTCGGGGGAATCCCGTACAATGGTTCTATTCCTGCTTTTAATCTAATGCAACATAACTGTTCTTGGTAAAACTGTCTCAACAGAAAACAACTGTTTTGTCAGTTCTGTAACTGTTTTTAACTACTGTAACTTTAAGGAAACTAATTAATTATTTTTTGTCATGTTACCAATTCCTAATAAACAGTAACAGTGTTCCACTATAACTACCTTAATCCTATCAACCTATAGATAGATAAATAAAATAACATAAGTAAAGTAAATTCATGTCACTGACAAGCCCAACACTTGTCCAATTAAAATAAACGACTATTTGTTCTGATCTTTTCATGAGACTGTCAGCCCTTTATGTCTCCTCAAAGCTGGATGCTCCTGCATCAAGCTCCCGGGGTGGCAAAAAGTCATGGCTTCGTTCCATGAGGTCGTCAACAGAGTAGCCTGCCTTTTGTATTTGTGTCGCATTCAGCCACGAACTGTCCTCTATTGGACGGTTCTTCCACTTTACTAAATATTTCAAATACTCCTTCCTGCGCGTGCGCCTAGCTACCTTTGTGTCCAAAATTCCCTCAATTTCAACGGGTGGTGCCATCGACATCTGCCTCGTCCATGAATCTCCTTTCAATTGGGTGTCCCGCGGTGGCTCTGCTGCCGCATCATCTGCTGAACCTGCAATATAGGGAAACAGATCTGCCACGGTAAAAATAGGGGAAATACCAATCCCTGGTGGCAACTGGATCTCGTAAGCGTTCGTAGAAAATTTGCGAATGATCTTGCAGGGCCCGATTTTCTTAAATTTGAGCTTGTTGTACTCTCGCTTGGGAAAATGTTCCTTGCGTAAGTATGCAAGAACTTCATCTCCGACATTAAATTGGACCTCCCGGTGTTTTGTATCAGCTCGTTGCTTGTACTTCAGACTGTTGTCCTGTAGTTTCAGCTTAACCTGTTCGTGCAGTTTGCTCATAGCTTGGGCGAAATCTTCACCATCAGCACTCCGCTTCTCCAGTTTCCCCAAATCTCGTAACTCGTGCACTCCTCGCGGATGCATGCCGTACAGAATTTGGAATGGACTGTAGCCTGTGCTACGGTTAGGAGAATCGTTGTATGCAAATTCCGCTTGTGCCAGTACACGATCCCAAGTCCGGGAATTTTCACCTGTTAAACTTCTGAGAAAATTCCCCAGGCTCCAGTTCACTACCTCCGTCTGTCCGTCCGTCTGCGGATGATAAGCGGAGCTGAACTGCAACTGAGTATCTAACTTCTTCCACAGAGTTCTCCAAAAATGACCCGTAAACTTGACATCCCTGTCAGAGATAATGGTTCGTGGAAGTCCATGTAACCGCACAATTTCTGTAAAGAAAAGGTGTGCTATGTAAGTAGCGTTGCTGGTTTTCCTGCACGGTACAAAGTGTGCCATCTTCGAAAATCAGTCGACTACAACCATCACTGAATCAAAGCCGCGTTGTGTTTTTGGTAATCCCAGCACAAAATCCATGCTGACTGAATCCCAAGGTCGACTAGGGATGGGCAATGGCATATAAAGTCCAGTGTTTTGACTGTGACCTTTTGCCAATTGACAAGTTCGACACCTAGCCACATATCTCTGTACATCTCACTACATCTTAGGCCAAAAATAAAAATGATGTACCTGAGCAACAGTCTTGTCAATTCCAAAGTGTCCTGCCAGGCCTCCGCTGTGTTTTTCCTGTATGATATTATCTCGCATAGAACAGTTGGGGATGCATAACTGCCCCCCTTTGAACAGCAAACCCTCCTGAAGATTATAGTCCAGCCACTTGCTGTCATTTCGTAACAGCGGGTTTTGACAAGCCTCATAGGCTTCCACAAACTCGGTGTCAGTCGGATACAGCTCTTTCAAGTGTTCAAATCCTAAGATTTGCATGGTGCTCTCCTGTAACAGTAATGTTCTCCTACTGAGTGCATCTGCTACCTTATTCGATTGCCCACTAATGTGCTTTAGTACAAAAGTGAAACTTTGCAGGTACTCAACCCAGGCTGCATGCTTGTGGTTCAGTTTATGCTGTTGCATAATGTACTGCAACGCTAAATTGTCAGAAAATAAAACAAATTCGCTACCCAATAAATAATGTCGCCAATGTTTCAGAGCCTGTACAATGGCGTAAAATTCCTTATCATAGGTCGAGTACTTCTATCTGCTTTCATTTAGCTTTTCGCTGAAATAAGCAACGGGTCTATCCTCCTGGCTGAGGACTGCTCCAATGGCTGTACCACTGGCATCGCAACGAACTTGAAAAAGTTTGTTGAAATCAGGCAGTCTCAACACAGGTCTTTCAGTAATCTTCTTTTTCAAGATCTGAAAACTATTTTCTGCTGCTTCAGTCCAGTGAAAAGGCTGATTCACCTTCTTAATTGTGTCTAACATTGGTGCGCAAATCTCGCTGAAATTTCTAATGAACTTCCTGTAAAAATTGGCAAGTCCATGGAAACTTTGAACTTCAAACAAACTCTTCGGAGAAGGCCAGCTAACTATAGCTGCCACTTTTTCTGGATCCATCTTTAATTCATTTTCCGCAATAACAAAACCCAGATATATCAGTTCTCTCTGAAAAAAGGTACATTTCTTCAAATTAATTAACAGCTTGTTTTGCTGTAATTTTCTTAACACGCTCTGCAAATGCCTGAAATGGTCCTCCTTAGTCTTACTGAAAATCAGAATATCGTCCAAGTAAACTATAACAAACTTACCGTTAAATTCCTTCAGCACTTCATTCATCAATCGCATGAACGTGCTGGGAGCGTTGCTCAAACCAAACGGCATCACCAGCCATTCGTATAAGCCTTCGTTTGTCTTAAATGCAGTTTTCCATTCATCTCCCTCACGAATCCGGATCTGGTGATATCCACTTTTCAGATCAATCTTCGAAAAGTAGGTCGCTCCACTCAGACAATCCATCATATCGTCCATCCTGGGCAAGGGAAACCTGTACCTAACGGTAATCTTGTTAATAGCCCTGGAATCCGTACACATCCTCCATTCTCCTCCTTTTTTGGGAGCCAAAACAGTGGGTACTGCACATGGGCTCATGCTCTCCCGAACCAACCCTTTGTCCAACAACTCTTGGACCTGTTTTCTAATCTCTTCATGGTCCTTGGGACTCATGCGGTAGGCTGCTTTATTTGGCAGACTTGCCCCTGGTATAAATTCAATGCAGTGACTAATACCCCTCCTAGGTGGCAACTCATCCGGAAGATCATCCACCACAATGTCTCCAAAATCCTGTAGCAACCTCTGAACTTCCTCTGGTAAATCTGAAACCTGTGTGTGGAGTACCACTGTTCTTGGTCTCCTTATGACAGCAAAATTTATCTCGTTGTCCTCAATTTGTTTTATGAATTATTTCCCTCCTAACAGCAGTGCTTTCACTCCACTAGCCTCTGCTGTATTTTCCTCTTTGATGGGTACAAGCGTATGCTTGATCCCATCTTTCACAAATTTGTAGCAGTTAGTTTTTCCATCGTGAACTGCACCCCTGTCAAACTGCCAAGGTCGTCCTAACAACAAATGACAGACATCCATTGGCATCACATCACAAAGGATCTGGTCCTTGTACTTTCCAATCTGAAACTCTACTTCACACTGTTCATCAACCAACAGTTGGTGCCCCTTCTGCAGCCACGATACTTTGTAGGGAGTGGGATGCTTCAGCCTCTTTAATCCCAGCTTCTCCACCATCTCCACAGCTACCAAGTTATCGGTACTTCCGCCGTCAACAATTACCTTACAGCATTTGCCTTGTGACTTGCAGACAGTGCGAAACAAAGCCTTTCGCTGATCTGGCTCTGCAACTTCTTTGGCTGGCTTCAACAGCACCTTATTCAATACCAAGGCTTCACCTATCTCAGGTGTGTTCTCCGCTTCCTGAGGTGTCTCCTCCGCATCCTCTGGCTGGGCAACATAGGTTCCTCTTCCGCCTGCTGGTTCCCCCTCCGGACAGTCATAAGACTTATGCCCCAACTTATGACAATGGTAACATTGGACAGTTGCCCTGCCTCGACCAAATCCTCGTCCTCTCTGAGCTGGTCATCCTTCCTTGTTGCTATTGTCTTTATCTGTCGCACCAGCAGATTTGGAACTGCTGCCTTCCTCATTCGAGACTGTACCTCTCCCTCTGCCATACGCTTTGCCTTTTCCTCTGCCAGAACCACCTCCTCTCCGGGAGTTCTGCTTCCTATTTATCTTCTCTTCAGCCTTCAATGCAAAATGATAGGCTTCATCCAACGTCTGCGGTGAAAGGATACCAATTTCGTCCAAAATCTCCCCTCTCAAGCCATTTACAAATCTGGCTGTTTTCTCTGAGGTATCTTCCACATATCCTGCTCGCAGATTTAATTTGTAGAATTCCTCTGTAAATTCTCTCACAGTCATTCCCCTTTGTTTCAGGTTTTGTACCTGTCTGTACAACATAATCTGATAGTCTTTCGGTAAGAACTTCTCTTTCAGTTTCGCTTCCATCCTGGCCCATTTCTTGATTGGTTGTTTGCCTAACCTCCTTCTTTCTACCTGAACGCTGTCCCACCATAAGGACGCATGTCCTTTCAGCTTGGTGGCGGCAAACCTTACCTATTTGTCTTCGCTGGTCTCCTCAAACTCAAAGAATTTATTCACTTCACTTAACCAATCTAACAATACATCTGCCGATAAGCTTCCGTCATAGGTAGGCAACTCATGCTTCGGTTTATGACTGGACAACAAAACTGACTTTAACAATCTCAGTTCCGGTGTTATTCCCTCAAACTCATCCTGCTCTGGTTCAACTGCCTCTTCATCACTGTTATCTGTTGGGTTTCTTCTTCCCCCAGCCTCTATCACTGCCAATCTCTCACGTAAAACTCTTATCTCTTCTCGCAATCCATCATCTACTGGCCTGTGGACCAGTCGTCCTCTGCCTCTTCCTCTTCCTCTTGCTCTTCCTCTTGCCTCACCTTCGCCTTCTACCTGTTCCATTGATTCTAACTTCAAAAAACACTAGCTCTGACACCACTTATGATGGCCTCCCGCCATGGTTATGGAACGTGCCTGATAGGACTTGTGTCCTGGCGATTTAATGCTCGATTAAATGATTCGGTACGTGTCTTCGTTTTAGGAATTAGGGTTTTGGAACCTGTTAAGCCGTGTTCACATGTACCAACCCGTTACCTCTACACAAAAGGGCCCGTTGACAAACTTTTGGCAATCATTTTCATTCCGCCTTTGCTGGGTCACTCTATCGAGGTCTGATGTTACTCTGTGAGAGTCCTCTGGTTCTCTGTGGGATGGCCCTGATGTCGCCTCTGTGGTTATTCCCGTCTTCAAAGGTTTTAGTTGGTGAGTTCTTACGGCCTGCGAAGGCTCATTCACTCTGCTCGGTGATAACTTATCAACTGTAAGTCTGGTTATGCATTTGTTTTAGCTCGGCGCTGGTCTTAGTCGGTTGACTGTGTATCTTGTTTCATGGCAGGTCCGTTCTCCAAAATCTGCGTTTCACCCTTAATATTCAGGTAAAAATATGGTTCCTTGCTATAACGCTTCTGCCCTTATCCCTCTGGGTTTGACCGTCTCGGCCACTGTCTTCAGGTTTCTGCTACTGGTTAATTCGGCATTTTCCTCGACGTCCGGTTTCCTGGTAAGACCCCTAACCCTCTGCCTCCTTTCTGTTAGTTTTTAATACTCAAATATATGCTACACAGGTTTCTAATTACTGTGGTTTTGGTTGCAGGTGAGTTCTGGTCGTCTAGCCGTGCTCGTGGTGCTTTTGTCTGCGTTCTCTTCACACTCCTTCCGGGTAGTGTCTTACATACATTTCTGTAGCTTTGTATATGTAATCTCTGTTCTTAGTTTAGGCTTCTGGTGCGGTGAAATGATAAGGTTTTTGTCCTTAGTTTATAGGATGGATTCTCGTAGCCGTTGTCCCAGCTTTACTTCTGTAGGAAGCTGTTCAAACTTGTTTTGTATCAAACCCTCGTGGGGTTATATGAATTCTTGTTCTGTGGAATTATGTGGGTTTGTATTTCCTGTGTTATGGCCGCTTCGGGGTTTCGAACCCTCCCTCTGTTGTTTTATATTGTTCCCAAATTATAAAACCTAGGGTTTTAACCAAACCCTGGTCTATTTTTCCGTCAATGGCTATGAATGTACATTTCGGTTTTTGGGTTATATACTGATGTTATTGGAATTCCGTCCTGTTGATAACTCTGTCGGTGCCGAGGCGTTACTCTACTTGTCACCTGTGGTTCGAATGTTAAGTTGTAACCTGATCTATTCTTCAATTACTCAGGTCGTGTTAATGCATTGTTTTCCTTGCTGTTCTGTTAATATCTGGAGATTTGTATATCGTGTGAAAAGGAAAAAAAAATAATTTGTTTCTTTGCTACGGCATTCTATTTCAACTGTTGAGTTATCGGGATTTTTGGAAATGCCTGGGTTCTCTGTTTGCATGCACAGATTTCTTTGGTTCTCTGGTTTTGGAAATATTTGATTTGGTTATGTCTGCTTCTGTTGCGCCCTTCTCCGGGTGTACGCCTGTGTGTACAATCTTGTGTGAACTCTGTTGGACGGTGCTGTGGTGATCACGCCCGCTCCACGTACAGATTGTCTGTCTTTATTTCAGTACGAATTTAATTGTACAGGAAATAAACTATAATGTAGAATGTTAACTGTTACAGTGATGAATAGTGAAACCAATAAATAATGAATTCTAATTTCGGAAATGACTGTATCATTCTATTTCTTTTTTTCAAGTGAGAGAGTAACCTTTACAATCTTTGTTTCTGTTCTTTTAAGCTCCGAGAAACGTATTGTTCTTTTTCGGTTGAAACCAACCCAACAGATTTGACAATTGTTTTCACTTAACCGACTATAACTAATACAATGCCTTTTTAAAGAAAAATCAAATTAACTAACAATTTATGTTTCTGCTTCTAACTCCTAAATAAGACAGAGTAAATGCATGACTAATTTAACTGAATCCTATCATCATAAAAGTAAATAAAAACAAGTAATGGAAGTAAAATAACTGACAAGGTTTTGACACCTGTCCAGCTATACGTAGTGACTGTGTGTTCTGTTTCTGTCTGAGTCTGCCACCCTCATTCTACCTCCTCAGAGCTGGATGCTCCTGCATCATAATAAAACCCTTAATCATATTTTTATAAAGGTAGGTCAAACAAGGAGGTTGTTGCATTTGTTTCTCTTAAGCAGTTCTTGGCTGCATTAACTATTTGGAGGAACTAACTAGATGGCCAATCTTTAGGTTCAAGCTAGCCCTTGAACTAGAGGGGGCTCCCTCAAACGCCACAAGGATTTTTTTAAGGTTGTTCATTGTCACTTGAAAATAGCCTATGGAGCATAATGGCTAGATCTATAATTTATTGTTGGTAGTTGTTGAAGATTACACAATCTCTATGCATGAATAAATCCCTCTCTTGCATAGTCCTTGGTCAAAGTGCCAACATCCAATTTGAGAAAATAACATGACTTTTAAAGAATTTGACAGAAGAATATAAGAGAATGCATGATACTTAAGCAGTGATATTGAATACTTAACAAACCAAACATAGTGGATGAGTATAGAATATTTCTACAACCAAACATAACACATTCAAAAAATAATAGAAGGCAATAATTAAAATATGTGGAGGAATTAACCAAGACAAACAATTTAGTTAATTAATCTCTTTAAATGATTATAACTTTGCAAGGGATTTAAGAAATATCCACACTGGATCTATTCTTACCGAGATCTCCTGTGGTACTTTGAACATGTGCACAAATAAGATATGAAAGTATTGGAAAAACAATAAAAAAAGCAATTTATGTCAAGAATTAGAGCTAAAATACTTCAATTAATATTTTTTTTACAGAGTAACAGGGTTTTAGCATCAGGTACCAACCCTCTTACATTACAATTGATCAAATATATAGAAAAATATAATTTAAAATTGTCACTAATTTTGTAGAAATAAAATTAAATAAAACTAAAAATAAAAACAACTACAAGAAATTTGGAAATGTTTGCATGTCTTTTGTCTCCAATTTCACCACTGAATCTTTATCTATTGACTGTGTACTAGGAAATTTTTTCCATCAATTGAATGATTTCCTGGAAATCTGAAATTCTTGAAACCATTTCATAAACCTGCCAATTCACCCTTTAAATATGGAATTTTTATCCTTTGATCGTCTAAAAATATGGAAATAGCAACTATTGTTTAAGACCTTTGACTAATAGGAGTTGAATATCCCACCTTTAAATACTTTTCCACTTGTCATTAAATTGCATTCATACATGAAAACTTGAAGTCGAATTCTTCGAATCCTCTATTTGCTTGCTAAAAGTTTTGAGTTGTTGATGTCAATAGATGAAAATCTGTCCACCTGTTTATAAAAGAGAAAAAATTTACCACCTATTTAATGAGCCGTCTTTGTTATTGATATATCCATGCCCTGGAAATCTGCGGTTGTTGAAATTGACCCATAGAAACCTGAACGGTTGATATCGATCTCTGAAAATATGTTATGATTTGTATTGACTGCCACCTTTCTATCCAACCACTCAGACCAAATTTAAGAGCATCAATAAATAACCTCAATAGGTTATTCATCTTTGAATTTGCAGTTGTTGTTGCTAATTTAATGTCTAGAAATATTCAATTTGATACTTTACTATTCGTTGTCTCCAAAATTCATATTTGAATTTCTTCTGAAACTATCGCTCACATATCCCTGTTGATCCTTTTTCTTCAAATATGAATTAAATTTTGACATATGATATTCTGCTTGAAATCTGGAGCTACTCAAATTGTGTGCTAATAAGTAGTTCAATAACACCAGACAACCATAATTATAAAACTTGTCCCAGTTTAAGATTAGAAAATACCCACAGGGATTGACCAAATGCTCAACTTCATTTGTAGCTGAACCAATATTTAGTCTCTGTAAACTCTTAAGTCTATGCAAATCAGGGCATTTCAATACAAGTCTTTAACTTTGGGATCTCAATCACGATACCTGGTAAACCACTCATCTCTGAGAACACTGGTAACACGATTAGAAAAATGAATGTCTCTTTTCTAAAACCATGAAATTCCCTTTCTAAGACTGATTTGATATAGGCTGCATATGTGAAATCTGACTCTATAAAGTCTCAAACTGGGAATACCTACAAATTTTATCACCAGCTGGATTTTAAGTGAACGATGTAGCCATTTCTTCAAAACCAATAGAAACATACATGAACTTTTCATACTAGTCCCAAAGAATGTATTCGCGGCTTTCAATATCATTCCGAAATGAAACGGCGCTTGACCATCCTTTCTTCTCAATTCAGAATTGCAGGGCCAGTTTAGGACGATAGCGAGATTCATCTGATGATGCTCTGTCATATGTGTAATTGATACTCATCTAAGGCCTGAGAATACTAGGGAAGACCGATCTCTTCTTGCTAATTGCTTTTTCTTTAGTCCTTGAAATTTTCTCTTCAATTCTCTCAAGAAGATGGGAAGGGTCAACTAACCCAAAATTCATGGAGGCAATTAACTTGTCTAGTATAGAATTACCTTTAGCAATTAGATGTATTCTCCTGCAAATGTCTTCCAACTCTGTTCGCTTATTAAGAACAAACTCCTTCATCTTACTTCCTTTTAGTTCCTCAAGAAAAACATTTCTTGGGGTCCTGAAATAAAATTGACTGAGAGTTGTCCAGGATGCTTCCAAATGAAACTACCCAATGCAAAATGGTATCATTTTTCACTTCTGTTGTGCAATGAAAATTCCAGTCCCAGATCTCTTTGGAAATACATATCCTTCATCCACAAAACTAAATAGATAAGTTCTAACATTTTGAGGTAGCAATGGTCTAGGAACCATAGTTTGCATATCTATTTGCCCATTTGTATAACTGTTCATCTTGATCGTTGCATTTGTTGGACGTTTTACCAGTGAAACCATTCACGAAATCTGAATGATTCCATTTCAAAGAACCCACGAAATATCTCAAACTACTCAAAATTTTGCATAAATTCCTCTGTAAGATCTAATTGATGTCATTCTGCACAAAACCCACGTTCCGGATTTTTGAAATTAGTCTCCAGTTGTTCAGAAAGTGTACCCGAAATTCACTGCCTGAAAAGGGTTACGAATTTTGACTCATAGTTGACCATCTCTGTATCATCACTGGGATTGGACCTGGAACGGTCTTCACACGATAAGAATTATTTGGAGCCATCCTCCAATTCCTTTAAAAATCGTTCCAAAGACTTCTAGAGGGAAAGAAATAAATGCCATCATTACGTGAATACATTCCTCCGATCACATAACCAGATATAAATGGAGTAAAGGCCATCCCGATTTCATTAGAAACATTTTTTTTAATAGTAGTTGTCATTCTCATGGAGAAGATAGACATTGTGCATTTGACTATTGTAACCTTAAACCCTTTTTAGCAGAATTAACCTTTGCGTTGTCCCTGAAACCAGACCTGGATTGCGGGGGAGGAAGGGGGGTGCGGCTGGTAAGCAGTTTCTCGCATGGGTGTACCGAAATTCAGAAGAATATGCCACTCGATCAAAAGTTCTTTTGAAAAGCAACTTATTCCGGAGCCCCTTCCATTAAATGCATGTCGAAAATACGAGGTATCACATGTGAATAACACTATTGTGAAAATGGGACTTGAACGAGAGTCACAAAAATAAGTAACTACGATGATATTAGGCAGTAATTCCATACGCCACCAGAAGCATCGAGTAACTGTTAACAATACGCCTGGGATGAAAAATGAAAAAGACAAAATCCTTATATATGATTAAAAAAAAAATTGCGACAGCGAGCTTAACAAGCTACCAAAACATAAAACAATAAACAATTTTCCAAGGTGAAAAAAACCAAAAGAAAGGATGTAGTATTTCAATGCACTCTTCTATCGAGATAACCATATGATAAATTTGATCTGGTACTATTCTTGCCTATGAATTTCACAATCATCTTTCGAGACCTCTAGGGGAACGGAGGTCCCAAAATAACAATAAAGGTGAGTGACGAGAAAGGAAAATAAGGAATAATGAGAAATCCCAATTATTTTTAAGCTACATATGCATAAACTAGTTAGCCTTTAACTGAATGGTATAATGGGCAACCTCCAAATTGTTACCGCATCGCTGAGCCGACACTTGGAGCACCAGGGTATCATTCCTAGCTTTGCAACCTCATATGCTACCATTACACGCAGAAAATAAATTATGAGTATGAGGATGAAATATATCAACGAGACTGTGTGGAGGGATAGCAATTTCTTTCTTTTTCACAACCGGATTTGAACAAAGGAGAGTAAATTGGCACTGTAGTTGCAGAGCCAAAATTCATGACGGTCGGAGGCACAAATGAGAATGGTCGCGTGATAGAAAAGAGGGTAGTCACTGGAAAAATACCCATGCCTCATCACCACCGTAGGATCAAAACCCTAATTTTGCAACCATTTATCTATACACAAATTGCCATGTTCTCATATGAGTGGAGGTAGATGCCAGCTGTAAGACTAGGGAACCTTCATGATATTTTTTTATCGATCCTTCAGACCTAAGGTTAATGCAAGAAAATTTAAAGTTAATATGACCTTGTGCCCTTCTCTATCAGTTATACTTATAACATTGTTCCACTGATTATAACAGTATTCCAGTGTTGGCGACATAGGAGTAAGCTCAAGTTAAAATTGAATCGGCCGACAACTATTTATCTGCTCAATGGTTCAAAAACACTAGGCCACATTGGAGTTAATTTGAGTGTACATATATAATACATGTATAACATGGTAAATACATGACATAATGAAAACTTTAGTAGGCTCTAACTCACATTTTGACAAGTGTATTAAAGTATGACAGCTAGCATTTTCATTTACTTATATTAGTGATATATTAGTGATAAGGTAGATAAAGAAGATACAAATTAAAAAAATTGAGGGAAGGATGTTGCAAGTGGTATTATAGCTAAAGGGTTTAGCATTGTGGTTTCTTTAAGGGATTAAAGAGTGAAAACAATTATTATAAGAGTACATGGAAAGTAATTATAGTACTTAAGTTAAGTTATCAATTGATTATTTTTGAGGTATAGGTTTTAATAAAAGAGGAGTATGTGGATAAAAAAATGAAATGGTCAAATGAACATATTAACCAGAGAGGGAGGGGTGTTATCCTTGAAAGGTTTAGGGTTATCTATATAATGATTATTTGTGTAGCTGCAAGACCATTTCATTAAAATTGCAAGACTCGTGTTTTGACCCATAAATTATATGAGTAAAAACTATAAAAAAATGTTTAAAATTAAGAAAATATAAAGTGTATTGATTTAACCAAGGAGGCTAATTGGGCATTCTTAAAAATCATTATTGTAAATAAAGGATGGAGATACAAAATGTTCATAATTACAAGATAATATATAAATATGAGTCAAAGTTGGGTGATGGAAAGGCTGGTCAAAATCCTATTACTTAAGACTTTAGCAACTGACACGGAGGATGACATCAACAGTCATAATAAAAGATAAAAATCTATATGTTAGTAATATACCTTAATTATAATAAGTCCAATGCAGTCATACAGGCCCATACATATTTCATGGTTGATGGAAATAAAGTTCAAATTGATAAATGAATTAATGAACTTTTACACTTAAATAGTCTTTTAACAAAGGTATGGGAACTAAAAATGTATACTTTTAATAATTGTAATGCTATGCCATTTTATATATATGTGCACAAATTAATGGAAAGCCTTGGTTGTGGTTTGGAATGTAATCGTAACAACAACATTAGTATAGTGGATAAAAAAATATATATCATTGTAGGTAAACACATAATTAAAGATTTCAAGTTAAAACCTATATAATTATAAGACTTATTTACCTAGAGATTGGGGCACCAATTTATGTGAAATACAAAAGGTTATGTTGAGCTTATGAAAGAATGAAACATTAGTGTCATTGTTTTACCAATTATTGTATCTATATAATTTTTGTATAGGATACAGAGTAACCCTTACTGAGAATCAATCTCATGGAAACAATATGGAAAATTAGGAATACCCTTACAGATACAAAGATAATTGGGACGTTATTAGTAAATCAGATGGGAAGTACTCTAAAGTTTTTACACTCACACCAACATCACGCTAGAATTGGAGAACGAAAGCTCTACCAAAATTTTCCATGAGCGAGGTGGTCCCCTAGAAATATCTAAGTTTGTGTGTGAAATTGATGGTCATTTGTGAAGAAAAGGCAGGTAAAATGGGAAATGAAAATTTAATTTATTATTGGCAATTTTCAAAATAAACTGTGTATATAAATAACCAATAAATCTAGTAAATGACAAGTAATTGTAGGAATAGTGCATGCATCTCACACTTAAGAAGGTTTGGGGAATCTTCGCTCTAAATAATTAGATTCATAATATAAATACATAATAAAAGTGTAAATCCCTGTGAAAAGTGCTAAGAAGTAGGTGTAAAGGTTTATACTATGTAGAATGAAGTATAGTACAATGTAGAGGATACCTAATGTCAACAAGTGTTATAACTAAACTTTTTATTTTTAAAATATGTATATTCAAGGAAAACCATAACAACAACATAATATCAGTATAAGTATGCTAGATATTGTAACTTATGATGAAAGCTATATTTCCATGGTTTTCAGAATCATATTTGGTTGTTAAGGCTGATATGGTAAGAGAGTTAATCGTATACCTGCCTAGAAAGAGAGAACAAACCAATTTAAAAAATAAAATAAAATAAAAATAAATAAATAAATAATTATGATCTACTTGATTTTGGATTGTTAGCAATTGGCTTAGTGGAAGTCTAAAACATGATTTCTATATAATGGATAACTTGAAGAATGATGACACATTCATGGTTAGTGACATTCTCAAGTAAATAAGTGCATGAAACTAGGTAATTGTGTGTTATTAGAAAAGTTCCTATTTAAAAAAAAAGAAAAACTATTGAAAAAATTGCAAATTGTTGATAAGTCGGGATAAATATGATCATAATTTATGAAAATAGCAACAAAAAGGAGTTGTAATATGAAATTCTCGTGCAAACCTAGGTATAGTGGTATTTATTAAGCTTGCAACTAAGAATGGGAAAAAATAATGTGATAGCTAGGTAGGCTCGTCCGATTCATGGGTATAATGGACAATAAATGGAAAAAGGTTATACTCTTAACCCTTGCTTAGAAATTCCCATGTACTATAGAGATGACAAGTTAAATACACATAAATAAATGTACAAAAGTGTCATTGTTTTTGACATGGTTGTTAGGGGTCATTAGAGTAGAGAGATAACCACTTGATAGTGTGAAAAGAAAGCTATAAGTTGCACCAAATTAACAAATATATCCCAAACATAAAAAAACAAATTATTAAAAAGAAAAGGTCATATTAAGTAGGACTCTTATATTAAACAAAAATGGAAATATGGCTTGGTTTGCATGAATGGAGATAGTGTGGCCTTTGGAACTATACGTGGTAAGATGTAAAGTGTTGAGCAATGTATTTATGTGCAAGTGTATATGTGTACGGTATATGGTGCTAAGCTTTTCCTATAGAT
>APFE031456175.1:0-11105 GCA_000404065.3 Pinus taeda
AAGGATGAGAGCGCGCGTTGGCGTTTCGAAGAGTTAGGGTTTCTCCTGACAGAAGCCTGCGGCAGCAGAGCTCCTGCTCTACATCTTCAGAACCGTTCACCGCTGCCAGTACTCCAGGACGTAAGCAGATCAGGCGGACCAAATGATACCCCCACAGGGGGATGGGGCAGTGCTTCAGCCCGTCGATGGAAGCCAGCAAGGACCAGAAGGTAATGCAAATCCAGACTCAGCCAATCAAAGAAAATCTGCACAGGAATCACAGACAGACGTCGATCCTCAAGGCTCAAATGAAAATCAAAAGGTTAGTTCGTCCACCTGTAAACCCGTTGCCACTCATAGGCCAGAAGTTGAACTGCCTAGTGAAAGAATAAATGGAAGAATACAATACATGCATGATCATGCACTCATAGGGAAATTTCTGGGCTTCTGGCCAAACGAAAGAGCTCTAAGAGGTTGGATAAATCATAAATGGAAGCCAAAGGGAGAAATAACCCTTCTCCTAGGGCCCAAAGGTTTCTTTACAGCTATTTTCAACTGCTTGGAAGACAGGAATAGAGTATTTGATGGAGGGCCTTACTTTTTTAACTCTGCTGGGCTCTATCTCAGAGAATGGGTAGCACGCCTCAATCCAGATAATGAAGACCTTAGCTATGCGCCGGTCTGGATCCGTCTCTACTCGCTGCCATGGGAATATTGGGATGAAGATTCTCTAAAGTCCATTGGATCAATGATAGGAGATTTCATTAAAGTTGCTGAAGAAACCAAAACGGTGAAACCCACCACATTTGTCTCCTACGCTCGGATCTGTGTTTACATGGATCTAAAGCAACCTCTGCCGGACACTGTCAGACTTTTCCATGAGGATCATGACTGGGTCCAAGTGATTGATTATGAACAAGTACCCTTTCGATGCAGAAAATGTCATGCGATTGGCCATTTATTCCGAGATTGTCCCCTGAATAAGAAAGAAGCAACACCACTGAATCCCGAATCCCACCAACAGAATGGCTTCACTAAAGTGACCAACCGCAGACGAAGCAACAAGAAGCCGAATGCTCCTCCAAAATCTTCACCAGGGGAGAACCAAAACCCTTCTACCAGCAATAGTTTTGAAGCGCTAGCAAAAATTACATCGCCAGATGAACTCAGCAAGGAAAAGACAACTCACGAGACATCAGCGCCGGAGAAATCAAGTCCGTCTCAGCAAAGTGAAAAAAATCTGCAGATCTCCGATCCCGGAAGCAGCCCAGATATGGATATCGACAAACCTTTGCAGAGTAAAGACAAAGGGAAGGAGGTAGAAGAACATTCGCAAGAAACTCAACCCATGGAAGATGACAGTGATACAATTGATATTGGGGAACTGGATCTAATAGGAATGGAACAAGCTTGCAAACTAGGGAACTTTGAAAAAATCCAAGAAACACAAGTTGACAATTTGGTGGAAATATTAAGCAAGGCACAAAAGAAGTACTCCCTTGGAATACAAACTGGAAGCAAATGGGATGGAAAATTTGCTTTTAAAGACAGTGAAAAAAGAGGCAGGAAAACAGAGTTGGAAAGAACCATCAAGCTTGGAGCAATTCTAGTGGGGTCTGGCAGATATGCCAAACTTACTAAGTACTTCAACACCAACCTCAACCCTTCCCAATGAAGTTAATCTCTTGGAACATAAGAGGGCTCAATAGCCCCAGGAAAAGTAAACTCCTAAAAAACTTGATCATGGAAGAACAACCAGCAATCTTATTTCTTCAAGAAACTAAATGCTCTCTAAACTTTATAGAAAGAGCAGCGGCTAAAGCATGGGCGGGAGGCCAAGTGACAGCAGTGGAAGCGCAAGGAGCCTCAGGAGGACTTGCAATTCTATGGGATGCCAGAAAGATTCAGTTAACTAACATTCATGCTAATAAAAGCTTCATTCAGGCCAGTTTTCATCTCATAGGTACCAACATTCATGGACATTTAACGAATGTCTATTTTCCCCAAGAAACGCAGCAGAAAGCAGCAATTCTACATACAATAGCAAGGCTCAATCAGGACAGACTACATCCGTTGTGGGTAACTAGAGGTGACTTTAATATGATAGCTAACTCAGAGGAAAAGATAGGAGGACGCTGCAGACCCAACAAAGATGGATCACTTCTAAAGGACTTCATTCAGAGCAACTGGCTTATAGATCTTCCTACAGCTAATGGTCTTTATACTTGGACGAACAAAAGGATTATTCCCATGCAAATTGCATCGCATCTGGACAGGTTCTTGATCTCTGACAATGCTATCCATGTGGGAGGCGAATTTACAGCTCACATCATCCCTTTCTCAGGTTCAGATCATTGGCCCATAGAAATGATTTGGAATAGACCGGGCAACAACAGCAAAAAACCTTTCAGATTTGAAGCATTTTGGCTCTCACATCCTGAATTCAAGGATTTCATAACTACAACTTGGCAAAACAACAACCCTATAGAGCAATCCAAAATGGCCAGATTTCAAAAGAAATTGAAGTTCTTAAAAGGAGAAATCAAGAAATGGAATAAGGAAAACTTTGGCAACATCTTTAAGGCAAAGGAATCGATCCTTCAGGATCTCAAATCCATTCAACAAAGATTAATTTTAGAAGGACGAACAGAGGAGCTCGCGCACAAGGAACAAGAACTGGAAAGTAAATTACAGGAACGAGAGAAACAAGAGGAAGTTCTATGGAGACAAAAATCCCGCATCCGATGGCTGAAGGAAGGTGAGAAGAATACCAAGTTCTTCCATAGAACCACAGTGCAACGAAGAATGCACAATCAAATCTCTCAGGTTATCAACGCTCAAGGCGACAAACTGGAGACCCAGGAAGATATAGAAAAGGAATTCCTCAATTATTTCAAAGAAATGAGCTAAGAGCCAAATATCAACAGAGATGAGGCTATAAACAACATAACCAGGAATATACCGCGCCTAGTGTCTGAGGAACAAAACTCCCTGCTTCTTAAACCCATCAGTTTACAGGAGGTGGAATCCGCTGCAAAATCTTTAAAAGCTGGTAAAGCTCCAGGCCCCGATGGTTTTTCTTCAAACTTCTTTCATCACTTCTGGGAACTAATTAAATGGGAGGTTTGGCAAGTGGTAGAAGAGTCTCGAAGCCTACGATGGATGTATCCAGGCCTCAATGCTACCTTTATTGCCTTAATCCCTAAATCGGAAAACTCCAGCACCCCAGACAAATTCCGGCCCATCGCCCTATGTAATATTATCTACAAGATTATCTCTAAAGTAGTGGCTGTAAGACTAAAACCAATATTGCCAGGCATCATCTCCCCGGAGCAATCAGGGTATGTTGAAGGAAGGCAAATCACTGATGGAATAATTCTTTCGCATGAAATCATACATTCTCTAAAGCTCGCAAAAAAACCAGGTATGCTTCTAAAAATTGATCTTTCCAAAGCTTTTGATAGTATAAGCTGGGATTATATGGAAAAAATTTTGAGTGCTTTTGGTTTTGCTCATCCTTGGATCCGATGGATCATGAATATGGTCTCTTCCTCCTTCTTCTCCATTCTGATAAATGGGATTCCTTCTGCCACTTTCCGCCCCTCACGAGGATTGAGGCAAGGCGACCCCCTGTCTCCCTTCTTGTTTATAATTATGGCGGAAGGTCTGGGAAGAAGCCTTCATGCTGCCCTTCATTCCAATGCTCTCAAAGGCATCTCTCTCCATGGCGCGCCCACTGTCTCTCATCAGCAATTCGTAGACGACAATATGATCTTTGGCCACTCTTCTGTTCAAGAAGCTCGATCTCTCAACTCTCTGCTTAACATTTTCTCTACTGCCTCAGGTGCTTGCATCAATAGAATCAAGTCTCAGATCTTCTTTTTTAACACCCACCCGACCACACAGCGATCCATAGCGCGGATCTTGGGATTCTCCATTGCTTCCTTACCATCCACTTACCTTGGCGCCCCTCTCATTGAGTCAGCTCGGAAACATTCTTCCTGGACAATCCTTTTGGACAAACTGGAAACCAGGCTCCTGCTCTGGACTTACCGCTCCCTAAACATGGCAAGCAGACTTGTGCTCATTAAAGCTGTCTTACAATCCATGCCTCTCTACTTATTTTCTATTCTGGCAGCGCCAAAGTGGGTTCTAAAAGCCATCAAGAAGCTGCAACGTAACTTCTTGTGGGGCAGCTCTGGACACAATAGGAAGTGGGCGTTAATTAAATGGGAAAAAGCATGCCTCCCAAAGAAAGTGGGAGGAATTGGCCTCAGAGATCCTGAACACAGCAATGCGATCATGGGAGCAAAAATTTGGTGGAAATGGATAGCGTTCCCAGAAACATTATGGGCAAAATTCTGGTCTGCTAAATATACCAGCAATCTACCTCTTGAGGAACGTATAAGAATGACAGAAACTAGCAAAGGCTCAATCATCTGGGGTTCTGCGATAATGCACAGAAATCTTATACAAAGTCATAGTTTCTGGGAAGTGAAGGACGGTAGCATTGCGCGTTTTTGGATGGATTCTTGGCAACAATCCCCATGTCTCGCCAACGTCATTCAAGGAATCCCTGCACATCAAATGCACCAACAGGAAAAGGTAAACCAATTCTGGCATGATTATGGAGACTCAGATCATAGGATTTGGAGAAAAACCCAAGAGTTGATCCCAAATAGTTCAGAAGATGCCCAACATTCCCTTGCTGAAGAGCTCCAAAAGAGACAAATTCTTAAATCGACCGAGCAGGACAAATTAAGGTGGGGTTATGAAGAGAAAGGAACCTACACGACCAAAGAAGCATACCACATAATTATCAAAGATCAGCTCATCAAGGACAAACTTTGGGAAAAAATATGGAACCCCCCAATCTGGCCAAAAATATCTACATTCCTCTGGCTACTCTCCAACAACAGGATACTCACCTGGGATAATCTCAGAAAAAGAAAATTCGAAGGACCCTCAATATGCTTCAACTGCAAAATGGAGGAGGAAACAGCTGTGCACCTCATGCAACTATGTCCTCTTAGCCGGCAAATGTGGGAGAAAGTCACTTTTCGTTGCCAAAAGGAAGGTCGCGAGATAGGAAATGTAAATAATACTTTACGAAACTGGCCTCAACACCCGTTTCAAAGCAGCATCCTAAATTCGCTATGGCAAATAATTCCCGGAATTGTTATGTGGAATCTCTGGAAAGAGAGAAACCGCAGAATCTTCAAAGACCACTCAATGGATGCGCAGCAAGTTTGGCTGACTATAGTCATGAATGTACAGGAAACTCTATCTATCAAAAGCTGGTCACAGGAGGATTTCCCTTCCAACAACAAGGAACAGGCAATTTGGAATAATTGGCAAATTCATTTAAGCCCAACCAACTCTCTTCCAAGAAGTATTAATAAACAGAAGGATATTCCCTCTCACTGGACCCCTCCGCCTCCCAATTCGTTTATGCTCAACTTTGATGGGCCTTCCAAGGGTAATCCGGGAGCTACAGGATATGGTGGAGCTATCAGAGATCACAATGGACAAGTGCTTAAAGTCTTCTTTGGCTCCATTGGCTGGAATACAAACAACGTCGCTGAACTTGAAGGATTATGGAAAGGTCTCAACATTGCTCAAAAGGATAGATTCTTTCCCCTAATTGTGGAGGGAGACTCTCAAATCTTAATCAACATGGCCATTAAGATTCAACAAGGAACAGAGGCACAGAAGGTTAGTAGGAGCTGGAGAATGGTAGCAAGGCTGGAGCTACTTCAGTTCTGGCTAAGGGATAACAAAGCTGCAACCTTCAATCATATCGGACGCGAAGGAAATAAATTAGCAGATTTCTTAGCTAACATAGGAGCAGAAAGAGGAAAAAACCATTTTGAAGGATCCCTTCAAGGCAATGTACCAATGAATGAATGGTACACCTTCCAGGAAATCTCAAAAAAAGATGTTCAGAGGCAGATTCAAGACCACCCGGATGCGGGTGTTAAGGCTTGATTAGAAGTGCCATTACACCCCACGCTCAAGCCACATGTCTTCACGCTCTCGCCAGGTGGTCTCCATGGTTTTTGAACGGGTTCTGGGTGCCAGTACATCCAGGGGCATTAAAGGCCCTTCAAGACAGGAGTATTATCGAGGTTCTGCTGCCAGAGCATTTATCATGGCGCATACAAACTGTGGTTCAGGAATGCGAGCCGGCTCCGGTTTTAATTCTTCGATGGTTCAAGGAATTGTTACGGGAAACTCTGCAAGCGAAATTCCCATCCGCGTCGACATCTCTCGCCCAGTGTTCAGGAGGATTGTGCACATAGTTCAGACGAATGTGCAGGGGATTATCCGGCAGCAAACGCTTCAAAGCAACTTCCATAACGGCATTTGCAGGAATCGAAGCAGGTATAGATCAGTTAAGTTTTTTTTGCACGTTTGTGTAGAGATCATCACGCTCCTCATGGCTCCTCGCGGTGGGCATAAGACGCCTCGCAGGGGAGGTCACTCCAGTCAGTCCAGCGGCATTAAACAGAGAGGACAGACCAGCCCGAAAAGGATTTCTCCCTTAGCGTGCGCTTCGCCTCCCTCAGGTGCCTCGATGCCTTCCGAGGATTTGGATAACATTGTTCAAACTGCTACTCTTTGCTACCATCGCCGGACAAACAAACCAGTGGTCAGAGCCCGCATTACAGTCATCTTCGATGAGGAGGATGAGGCGGAGGACAGTAGCAATAATGATTTAGGGGAGAAGTTGCCCACCACCTCAGATAATTCTTCCAAGGCTCAGGACACCTCCTACAATCCAGAAGTTCAAAGCCGAATGGAGGGAGATAGCACTGAAGTTTACTTGGCAGAGCAGGAGGAAGCTGCCAAAGAACTTCGCAGTCTCAAACGCAAAGCACCAATGATCTCTGCTGAAGGAACTATGAAGACTCATACGGATTCCCCTGGCAGTGGCTTGAAAATTGAGGAAGAGGAAGACTCGCTGGATTACAAACTTTATCTCAAGCTGCCTCCTGGTTATGACCGCATCGCAGACGTCCCTGATGGAGTCAAAGTTTCTTGGGAGCCAGACCCAGTCCAGGCAGCTGAAGAACGGAAGCAAAGAGTAATGGCTCGCAAAGCTGAGGCGAAGAAGGACAACAGCAAATGACCACAGACATCTCTGGGGTAAGCCTGTACTCAGGCGAACCGCTTCCTTTTTGTCTTTTGTTCAGTCCAGGCTTGATAGTATGCAATCTCTGAAGCTTTGTTGCTATGTAAACTCGGTCCCCTATCACAGATCTCGTGGTCTGGTCTTACTAGTGGGTTTTTGGTCTGTCTTTGTCATGTTTAATTGGTCCAGGTTGGACAAATTTCTGTTCAAGACATTTCTTTTTGGGGTTTTATTTTCTCTGGCTCTTGCAAGCATAAATACCAGTTGTAATGAGAATTTCTTGACAGAGAGCTGATCCATGGCTCTCAGAGGTGTATACCTCTTGTAAATATTTTTTTTTTCTTTCCTTTTTTAATACAATAGTTCAGTCTTTACTTAGCAAAAAAAAAATATGTAAAGTCAAGGAAAAATAATATTATTAAAAAAACATATCATGCATTAAAAAAAATAACAACATGATAACTCTTCCCAATGTACAAGGGAAAAAAAGGACAAGGAAGAAGAATGATCTTGGGGAAGTTGAAGGATGTACAAGGAAAAGAAAAGACAAGGAAAAAGAAATGAGATTGGGGAAGTTGAAGGATGAAAGATGTAGTTGTCCCCTAATTGATCCATCCTTCTATATACTACTTTCCCACAACAAAAGAAATCATTGGTTAAGAATGAAGAAAAGTGCTACCCAAAATTCAATGACAAACATAACGCTGAACCAAAAACCTTGCCAAAAACAATTTTAATGATGATTTTCCCATTTTAGTTTTCAAGAGAAACTCAAAGATTTTATGTAATTTTCTTTATTTACTATCTCATTACCACATTAATGTGCTTGAAATAAAGTTACTTCATATGCTAATCATTGCATGTGTGGTCTAACAAGGAGAATTCTTTATCAACTACTGCTTTGAAGTTTTCTGCCATAAATACGATGCCCATGAGCAAGTAAACCAACCAAATGACTCTTTACTCAAAAGTTTTCATCCATTTTAAAGGTATGATATCAATGATCCTCATTCTATGTCTATTGCAAATGTAATGTATTGTCTCACAATGAGAATTCTTTACTAACTACTGCTTCAAATTTTTTTGCCATAAATACGATGCCCATGAGCAAGTAAACCAACCCATTGAATCTTTACTCACTAGTGTTCATCCATTTTAAAGGTGGGATATCAATGGTAATCATTCATCATCTGTTGCAAATGTGTAGGAAGTTCCCAATTCAGTGTCTTCATGGTTGTTGACGATTTTCTCTCTCCTACAGGTTACCATTTCTTCCCTTAGGTTGTAATTTCAATGCTCGCTGAGTAAATTCTACCTCCCATGTGCCATATGCCCTATCTGGACTATAATTTCAACTTTGGGTTGAAATATTTCCTTTACCTACTCCTTGTACGACCCTCCCAATGTCGTATGGTCATTCTATATTGGATTTCACTGACTAGGTTGACTTATAATATTGACTAGTCGACTTCCTTTTAGCTAATTGATTCTATTGCTTGAATCCAATTATTTTATTGCCTAGGTCAACTTCTTTCGTAACCTTGTCGATTATATTGCTTGAATCGACTTATTTTTTTCCAAGGTCAGTTTACTTCATTGTTAGGTCAATTTCCCTTTAATTTGGTCGATTTCATTTCCTAAATCGGCCTTTATCATTACCTGGTCGATTTCTCAATCACTGCGTCAATATTTCTTAGTTTGTGAGTCCTTTCTATCTCTCTCTCCATGTTGGTTAGCTTCAGATTTCTTACCTCTGGCATTTGTTGGTTGGACTTTGGTTTTGCTCTCGAATCTTCAGACTTCTTACTTCTAGCATTTATTGGCTGGAATTTGGTTTTTCTCTAGAATCTTCATACTTCTTACCTTTGGAATTCCTCGGCTGGAGTTTGGTTTTACTGATGATATTCGTCGAGCCTTTTGCATATGCAAACTTGCAAGTTTTGGCTGGAATTTGGTTTTATTCCTGAATATTCAGAGTTATTTCCTCTGAAATTACTTAGCTAGAGTTTGGATTTACTTGCGAATACTCGTCGAGTATTTCACATATGTAAACTTTCAAGTTTTGGACTTTATGTGTAGAAAATATGATGTAGGTTAACTCAATAATGCAATAAAAATCAAAGAAGAATATTATAACCTAATTCTACTATCAATTTGCAGAAGCTTAAAGATCGAGCTAAACAATATAACCAGAAGAAGAAGAATCAATCGCACAATACAAATGAAAATACTTTGGGGAAAGCCTCAGCTAAAAACCCCATACTATTGTATTACCATACACGGTGAGGAATTATACAAAGCCTTAGCTCTCACATCTAGCCAACTCTTAGTACAATCCTCATAGATGCTAATAGGCAATCTTGGATTCTCTCCAACCTTCCTCTTTTCCCTCCAAGCTCCTATTTCCTTGTGTTGTTCCTTGTGGATGATTAGCCTTTACCAAGTGGATGATCTCCCTTCAAAACTGCGCAATCCTCAAGGATTAATGCCTTGACTACATGCATGAGTTTTTATTATAATAAAACACATGCAACTGATAGTACACTATCCTTGAACATTAATCTCAACTGGGTCTTTCTCAGAATAGACATGCATGAGTTTATGATGAGGGAATCTTGAATTAACTGGAGTAGCACTAGTTGAGTGCATTAATGCATCAACTCACTGTTAACTCACTAGTAGTTCCTCAAATAGTTTGGAACTGATTTAATTGGACTTAACTTAGTAAATTGAGTTAACTAAATATAACTCAATCTTATCTCCTTAATTTAAGGGATAAATCTTGCATGACTTCAGAAATATTTCTAACTTGAATTTCTCCAGCTAATTAATTTAAAATTAATTAATTAATTATTTCCAAGTAGCTGTTAAGACTAAATTCGATTTTAATTCAAGGACAAATTAAATTGGAATATTCTTGTTGTCATATTTCAACACTCTCTCTCAACAAGAAAGGGATTATCTGCCGCCCCGATCCTGTCTCTATGGAACTCGAATTTACACTTTGACAATGGCTTTGTCAAAATGTCAGCGTCTTGCTCCTCTGTCAAAATATACTGCAGAAACATGATCCTCTCGACCTGTGAAAATCCACGGGAAACAAATCTTGCCTTATGCTTCTCGACACTACCATCAATAGCTTGCTTTACCTTTTAAATCCAATGGGAACTCACAACTGACTTGTTCTCCAGTCTCAGAACCACGTCCCAAACATTGTTACAAACTATGGAGTCATACTCCTCCACCATAGCATCAACCCACTTCGGCTGCTACATTGCTTCCTCAAAGGAAGATGCCTCAGTCTCAACACATTCCCTAGCAAGGGCCATGTATCCAATGTACCTCTTAGGTGACCTCCTCTGTTTGCGTTGAGAAGATGGTGCTCCCACATTCTCTCTCGCATCCTCCAATAATATGTCAACTTCTTTTGGGCACTTCTGTCCATCTCTGGAAGACTCTGCTTGAGTGGATGTGTCCACTCCTAGAAGCTCTGCATGCCGCTACTCCGCATCAGTTTGAGGCTCCTCCTCCTTGGGAACCAACAGTTCCTCCACAGCCCGTAGTTCGGCTCCCTCTCAAGGGAAACTTGCATGGTCTTCTTCTCATCAAAATTGAGATCTCTGCGAACCACTGTCCTCCGACTAGTAGGCAAGTACACCCAATAGTTGTGAGGTGTATCAGTGTACCCCACAAGTATCCCCAACTCTATTATTGACTCAAGCTTCTTCCGTGCATCCTTTGTCACATGGAAATATACCGATGAGCCAAAGATCTTGAAGTGACCCACATCTGGTCTCTTACAGGAGAAATATTCCTCTGGTGTCTTCATCCCAAGTATGCGATGCAGGCTTCTATTCTGCAAATAGACCACTATGTTGCATGGCTCAGCCCACAAGTGATGTGGTAGGCCTTGGTCATGCAACATTGCCCGTGCTGCCCCTACAATAGTTCTTCTTCCTCTCGGCCACCCCATTCTGCTGTGGGTTATGAG
>APFE031456187.1:3965-39961 GCA_000404065.3 Pinus taeda
TACTTGTACGCTCTGTAAGCTAAAGGTTGGGTGTGTACCCCTGTAAAGGTCAAAAGGCGCGAGTTTCATCTTTAAAAAGTTACCTGTGGTCACTTCTAGAGCCTTCTAGAAGAGTGTTTGACGTGTATTGAGCACCTCTATATGGTTCATGCATCCCTATGATAGAGGAGCTTATCCCATCAAGAGAGGAGCTACCCCATCCAAAAGAGGGAGTATCCCATTGATGTTGGAACTGAATAACTTCCTCTAGAATACTATAAATATAGGCATTGGGCTAGAGGAGGGGAGGTTGAAAGCTGAACATTCGAAAGGGTAAATGCTGTTGGAATTAGGACTCCCATTGTAACTTGTGAGGAGAGATTACCATTCTTTCTTGTTGCCATATTAGGAGTGGGTGAGCTTGTCAAAGTAGAGGAAATCTCTTGTTGGACCCTGGGAGGAGCTTGCACAACACCAAGGCTTAGGTGGTAATGGTTCCTTTTTTGTTTCCTTAATACAAATAAGTCCATTCTTCTCAATGATTTGTTGTTAATGAATTATTTCATGTACTCCTTGGTCTATGTGATGAATATGCTTTGTTTTATGAAATATACAGGTGTTATGTAATCGTTTGATTGTTAGTGTATGCAGGTTTCAAAG
This sequence comes from Pinus taeda, assembly GCA_000404065.3. Taxonomy (NCBI): domain Eukaryota; kingdom Viridiplantae; phylum Streptophyta; class Pinopsida; order Pinales; family Pinaceae; genus Pinus; species Pinus taeda. The sequence continues at coordinate 4,605 of APFE031456187.1, forward strand.
TGAAGGAGGAGCTCATCTGGATGAACGAAGCTAGGCTGCTACAACAAGCGTTGGACCTAAGGTAAGATCGAAAAACACTTGGTTTCTCATAGGGTAATGTATATTTAGAGAAGGATTGCTCTTACTTGTTTTGTTTGTCACTAGAGAGTCTTAGACTCCTAGGGAGGTTAGTTTTGTCAGCAAAAATAACTCTTTCCACATGACACCTACTTCAATGGATTTATAGCATCCAAAAACCTTAAATATGACTCTCCAAGCTCTTCAATTGGACTCTAGATGATCTAGGCTTGACCTCCTCTTGTGATGGTCCTCGGCTTCCTTAAAATTCAATTTGGAAAAATCACGTACAGAAGTGCCCCTTTGCCTCTACAACCTATTCCATTGTGTTCAAAGCCTCAAAATCATCTAGGAACACCTTTTCCTTATCCTCATTTGGTTGATTTTTTTCCAAGATATGGTCAAAACTGTTTTCCCTAGTAATCCTCCACTAAAACTGGAGGAACTCCAATTAAGGCTGCCAAATTTGGAGCTAGTACCAAATTTGTCGAAAACTACCAAAACACCACCTGATTTAACTGTGAGTTAATTAAGGTTAAGTGGGGATCAATAAAACACTAATTCGTGATTAGCGCTAACACTTGTGCAGTTATGGTTGACCATTAGCCTAACTGCTAGTGGTCTCCGTAATGGTGGTCACATGTTGCACATTAATTGTTAGTGGATCGTGGTTTTGTAACTGCCAGATATAACATTAACTATGATTGATTTTGGTTTAATGTCTTCACATGGAACAGACTAAGGTTGTGGTTATGTTATGTGTTGTCTGCCGATTATGTTAACCATAAAATTCCACCAGAGCATTCACATGGAGGGCTGGCCCTCCTAACTGCCAACCTTAAACGTTTTAAAACTCAAATAGGCATTGTGTGCCATTCATGTTAAGAAATAATGCATAGTAGATATGGTTAAGGTCTTTGGTTTGTGGAGAGGAGGTTGTGGGTTCGAACCCAGTGCCTCTATAAAATTTTGGTCCATTGCACCGAGCTTGATCCTTTGGGGAGGGACACATGGTGACCTCCGGGCTTGCCACTTATCCCCCCCTCATTGGACCACCTTCAAACCAATGAAATCTCGCCACGCCACCACACTTGAAACCTACCATAATGCAACAGTTGTCATAACCTGGTTGGATCTTTGACGAAGTTGACCCTGCCCAGTCACCTGCCATGTCAGCAGTACAGACTACTGACTATGCAGTGACTAGGCATTTTTTTTGCAAAATTTCTTCTATTTAGCAAAGCGGTCAGCGGGGCCTATCTTCCTCATACAAACTCCATTTTGAATTAAATGAATTGCGTTGGGATGATTTTGATGAGACAGATGCGGTTATTCAGGTTTCGAATGATTCTGAGTATTTTGATTTTTGAGCTAATTTTTACCCCTAATGCAGATTCTGATCACCTTGTCTCTCAATATTTACCACAATCCAAGCCTGGATCACTAGGTTCTAAACCGAGACATCTCCCTTAGGTTTTACCATTTATCCTGCCAAAACCGATCAAGGGATTCCTAGGCCTTTGGGAATGGAACTTGAGACCACCTTTGCCTCGGATTCAGAAATCCATCCGACAAACCAAAGCTCACAAACCAAAATAAACATCCCAACACCATGGAATCTAGAAAAAGGCAAGGTTACGCTGAAAACCACTTTCATAACTTGAGAAAACCATGCCACCAACAATAATATAACCATACACCAACATGCAAACCCATGCATGTCCAAACCAGCTAGGAAATCACACATGCAAAAGGTTACTTGCAAGTATTCCTGCTGAAGCCGCTTGATCATGCTTTTCCTTCCTTGATCCAAAGCTAGAGTGTTCCAAGAAAACTCTATGTGACCAAGAGTGAGAGAGAGAGAGAATGATAACAGAGCTCCAAACTTGAACTTGACCAAGAACTTAACATTGACTAAGTTTTCCAACTGATCCTTAGAAGCCTTTTATTAGTGAGGCCTCTATTTTCTTTATTTTCCATTATTTTCCTTCAATTTCCTCCTCACATGCAACCTGTGACCTTTCACCTTACTTCTCTCCTAATTTCCTTCATTTTCATAAATAAATGTGCCAAAATGCCTTTTTTCCTTTTAATGCCTTTGCCTTAGCCTTTGCCAATTTTCCTTATCCAAAAAACACATCCAATGATGCCCACTAGGATGTATTTGCGCAACATTAAGCTTAGAATATGTGTCCCTTACCCGTGGTCTTATTTTTCCTTTATTAACTTTTATTACATGATCTTTTCACTAGGGCTATTATAGAACCCTCCCCCTTATGGAACATCGTCCTCGGTGTTAAACCACACCATGACGTCAAAAAAACTGCTGAAAAGCAAACATACTAACAATGGAGCTTCATAACTTATCTCCTTGTAGTATTTACAATGAAATACCTACTCAAAGAAAAACATCATGACAACATGACTAGATAACAACCATATCTCATACTAGAGTTTTATAACACAACTCATTACGATATTTAATATGACCACACATACACATATGCACATTTTTTCAACCAACAAATAAGAGGATATGATGCCTATATCAATCAAAAAGGGAGTCCAGAGGCTCACACCTCCACCCTCAAAGTAATACTAAGATTCACCTCCTTCCCAGGAAGTCTAGAATCCACCACCACAGTCAAAGTTTCATCCAATTTCCAGCGCTATAATCCTGCACTACTTTTCCTCTCAGTGAATAGTTATTGGCTTATTATTCCACAACGCACTTCCAATGTGCATCTGATTCCATATAGAAATGATAATGACCAAAACCAATATATGTGCGACCTTCACTTCTCTTCCATACAGTCCCTCCGGAAATCTAGTCACCCCTTCCGTGTAGTCACTCACCTTCCAAGTTCCCCAAAATCCCCTAACCAGGGTGATCCATCCCTTGGTAAGGATTCCTCACATTGGATGATACAAAAACTAAGGCATATACCTGCCTCAAACCATCATACTGGTCATAGCATGCTCATGGAAATCAATGGACACTATTAGGTACCAGTGTCCCACAATGGCCCTGCTTTTGAAGTACTCTACCAACATACTATTCCATGTTCCAATTTATTTCGCTGCTACTTCCAATTTTTGTAGTTGATTTCAACCACCCAATTGGGCATGTTCATGCATTCCTATTCCAAGCACATAATTTCCATTAGATTCAAATAAATTGAAATAACCTCAAATCATACCTCATTGGTAGTTCGTCAATAGGGTACACTTAAAATCATGTTTGCTTCCTATATCAACAAGTCAAACTAAATGTTTGATCAAAATATCATGTATAAACATATCATATATGGTTAGCTCAAGACACAACCATCATAGATCAACATCATAAATCACCTGTAACCATCATAAACTAGAATCATAGATCTTACATAATCATCATATATAATAGTCATAAATCACATGCATAATAAAATTGAAATATAATACTGATACTTATCCTTTCATAAATCCTTAACTTCTACCTTTCTCCTTATCCCATACGCACTCCATATCGGTTGCCACACCAGAAAAACATCGAGTGCCTTCTCCTCAACCATGTGCACATACACATAGTGTGTATCAAACACATACAACTACACATGTCGTTCAACACCATGCAATACATGCATCTACACTAGTACCATATGTACCACATGTACACAGTACCATCTGTACACTGCAACCACCTGCACAACGTGTGCACAGCATCACATGTGCACAAAACCATCTGCACAACATGTACACAAATTCACATGTACACTGCACCACATGTACAATGTGTACACAATACCACATGTACATTGTACTACAACACCACAAGTACATATCGTCACATGCATGACATGTACACAACACCACATGCTCACAACACCCCTTGTACAATCATGCACACAACGCCATATGTACAACATGCATAAAACACCATATGTACATAGTACAATCTATACCTAGCACTAGATATGCAATATTTGAACAACACTATATGTACCATCTTGTACATAACATTGGATAAACAACATGTACACACACTATGTATACACAACACCACATGTGCACAATATTATAGATGTAACATGTACAACATATACAACATGTGCACAACAATAATACCACACCTCCAAAACAACACCGCCTTTACCAAGCAACCTTGCTTCCAGTGTCTTATCCCTGCTTGTCCAGCATGTCACATGCCACATTGGTTTTATTTCATTGTTGTATCCCTCAGTATAACCTGTCCATAACATATACATAATATATTCACATAATATCAACTCATAACCATATGATTCTGGCCTTGCATATTTGTCATGTGGCTATTCTCAATTGATTCCTCATAAGACTAGGATCATCTTCATATCATTCACTTGCATAAGAAATCGTTCCTCCACAAGGACGATTCCTGATGACCCTGTCAGACAATGACATAGATACATACATATATAATCATTAGCATAAAACAATTATCATATATATATATCTATATATATATATATATATAAACATCAACATAATCATAACATAATTACCAAATAACATAAGGTCTAGGTTAAGAGAACTTTCTTTATTCATGCACAACATGCAAAACATTGAGAACAATTGTTCCCAACATTGCCAAGGCATCCAACACCTCAAATCCATTTACTTTACCTTTTGGGTTACTTTCTCATGACTTTACTACCACAATCCATTTACCACAATGGACCCAACCAGTCCAATTGACTGTCATAGTATTACCTTCTGCTATGCTTACTCATGCACTGAGCTTCATCCATGTCTTACATTACCTGTTGGGTACCACACAAATCTCCCCGAGCTCCATTAGCTTTCCTCTTTCTTGACCAATTCCCAAGACTCAAAACAATAAAATGAAATAATGGAAACAACAACAAGAAGACCATGAAAACCAAAAGAAATACAACTCCACAACAAAGTGGCATAACCATGCACCAGACACAAACAAAATCGAAAATCAAGCGCAAAAATCACAAAATACCAAAGCACAATAATAACAACAAACACCATGATTCAATCCCCATGGTTCCCATGAAAATATCAACCAGAACCTTCTTCTAGATTTCATGGCAACCTCTTTCCATGTAACTCCCTGCATCACACTACCATAAATACATAACTGTTAGTTCATAAATAAATATAACAATACCCCAGTTACCTTATCTTGCAGTGCCACATGCATTTATTGCAACTGAACACATCCATGCCATCTCTCAAGGGACTCCAATCCCCTTGATAGATCCACCTCTAGCTAATGTACCTGTCAAGTACATGTTCATGGGTCTAGCACATATCCACAGTGTTAGACAAAATCAAGGTTAAGAAGACTTCCTATATTCAAGGCACTCATTCGTTTGGCATTAGGGTTTCCAAACATAGCCAAAGGAATCCTTGTCCAATTCCTTCCTTTTACCTTTTTACCTAGTTTTAATCAAGGCTTACTATGCATTGTCACATCACTCAACTATTAGTTTTAAACACATCAAGTGTTACCTTGTCACGCTAGTACCTAGCATGTTACCCTACAACTACTCACACATGTTAACCACATGTTCCAACTATCAAGACAATAATATATATCAATTTTAAATAAACTTTTGAAAGGACCATAGTGAACTCATATTCATTAGACACAATGATACAACTGTCACCTACTATACTCAAGTACATGTCAACAGTCTCAACCCATATGTATTAGTAAAATCATCTCAAAACAAGATCATTTGAACACATACTCATATTATGTAATTCATCAAACATTCCACCAACTTGCAACCATACCATGTTAAATAAATCAACTAGATGACGTAATTGACACCAAACACTCAAACACCCAATAGACAACATAATCAAACTGTCAAGCACCAAGTATATGACGTAAGAAAACTCATACCTTAATGTATCTCAGGGGAGGAAATTTTGTCTACACAATCAATCCATATTAGCACGATATATCTTCACAATATATTAACCTAAACATAAATAAGATCATGATATCCAAATAGTCACTATCTAGCATTTTTACTTCATAACTCATATACAATTATCATTCACACCTATGAAAAGTCAATCTAGATTAGTACAACACCATATCACAAATATGTCAGCTCATACTTGAATGTCATAATCCTAACCATCTGCATAGGCCAATCCAATTTAGCATGATACATATAACATCAAGATATAAATACTATCACCCTAATCATCAAGCTAACTATCATTTAACAACAACAAGCTAACCTATAAGAAACTTCATCAATAACATATAACATAATAATCAAGTTATCTAATATAAAAGAACAATAGCAATGCATACAACTACATGTTACTATCATTCTTGACTATCCGACATGTGCATATAACTACACTAATCAACTAACATCCATCATGAATGTAACCATAACATCAAAATACATGTACATAAACCTAATGTATATAACCTTAATGCATATAAAATTACTTAACTTACATACCTGCATATCAACATAAAATACATGTATGACGGTCTGCTCTTACCCTAAAGCCTAATGCTCCAACCTCATTATGATGATCTACATCTCCTTCTGTATCTCAACCAACACATTAGCATCATAACATACCAATATCACCTTGATGAACTAAATTTCATACCATGACTTCATAAGGCATGTTTGACCTACTATTCATGCATAACTCTAACCAAGACTATACGTGCATAACATCTACATATAGACATATAAGAGATGAGTGGAAAACCATATACACACCATTATATCTAAGTCCAGTCATCAATGCATGACCATATCAACTACACAAACCTTAACCTCATGCATGACACAACCATTACTCCATTGTACACATTTCCACATGCAACCATCAACATACATAAGCAATGCATAATCAACTACACATACACATGAACACATGTAGTCAAGCATAAGAAATAAATTATTGTAGCTAACCTACAAGACTGATACATGTAATCAAACAACCAAGAATGCAACCTAACATACAAGGATGTAATCAAGCTACATATAATAATATAACCAGTCATATACTTCTGACGATGCATTCCACAAAATCAACATCAAGATCCTCATGACAACCTTACTACAACCATGTTCAATCATTATGTAATGAAAAAAGCACATGGAATGCAAGTTTAAGAGACACACATGCAACTAACATACATTCATGACCAACATATTCACCCAAGGAGAGTGCAACCATGCTTTGATACGACTCTGTAGCACCCCCTCCTAGGTCTACTCAAAGTAACCATGACCACTGGGGTAAACATGAGAAGAGAGGCTACTATGATTGGATTATACCTCCTATGTGACCTTAAGGAAGTGGAATCGACATAACATCACACACAGTCATCCAAAATCATCAAAAAAACCCTCAAGAGATAAATAAACCACTCAGACAACCTGTCCTTAGGTCCCACTGTTGTTCTAGATCTCCTTGCCCATAGCATGAGAACGACTATGGCCTAAGAGATCTAGAACAACAGTGGGACCCAGGGACAGACTGTCTGAGTGGTTGACTTGTCTCCTAAGGGTTTTGTTGATGATGTTGGATGACTGTGTATGATGTTCCATCGATTCCACTTCCTTAAGGTCACATAGGAGGTCGAATATGATTAGAGTAGCCTCTCTTCTCATGTTTACCCTAGTGTTCATGGTTACTTTGGGTAGACCTAGGAGGGGGTGTTATAGTGCTCTAATTGGAAGCATAGCACTTAGGTGCTAAACCCTTCAGGATCTTGTTGGGGGCCTATCTCTTTGTGTATTTTCTCTCCAACCTTGGTTCTTTTAACTTTCATGAACAAACACCAGCACATCAGAGCTCCTTAGTATAAGGAATTTCCAAAAATTCAATTACTGAGGAGTTATGAAATATCCAACCTCCAAGATACCCACATGGCATCTTCATAACACTTAGGTGATAGACTCTACTCTGCGCCATTGGTTCTTTAAGTCTCCATGACTACACCAATCAACATCAGAAGATCCTTGTATCAAAACTTTCTGCAAAAGGAAATTACAATGGAGTTGCAAAATCTCGAGCTCTGATATGTACTTCCTGAATGATGTGATGCTCTCTTCATCAACCCCACATGGCATCTCCATAGTGGTGACACATGTCACTAGGATTTTCCCCAATAGGCCATCCAATAATGCTGAAATTGACTTCCATGTGTCCTTTGTACAACCATGTCATCCTAATGTCATTTTCCACCATCAGATCTTGAGGGCCAATCACCTCCTGCCATGTGTCCTGTCTGAGGAGAGAGAAAGGGTCCCTTAGTCCTTGGTTTCACAACCAAATTCCTTTTTAAATCATGCTCCCCACAACGCTCAATGCTTTTAAAAGAATGCATTATTAAGAAGTTATAAGGTCTTGAAATCCTGATATACCGACCTTCCGATTGATTGAGATGTTGGAAATAATATTGAGAGGGGGGTGAATCAATATTATCATATCAATAATTTTATCTCCAAAACTTATTTATATACGCTACTTCTATGAAGTGAACTAGAGTGTACACACAACTTTGATTAGAGAAACCAACTTATACCTAGAGAACTAGTGATTTAGACAATTTATCATGTGTTGATCTTTAACCAGTGCATCAGTAACTTATTAAATAGCACAGTAAAATAGAATAAAGCATCACACATAAGAAACACACATGAATACCAAGATTTAAGGTAGAAACCCAATGTGCATGAAAACCACCTGTTGTTGTTGTCTCTGTCTTCTTTTAATAATAAGAAAATTTGTTTACAATCTTGTACTGGTGCAAACTCATACCAGTACACAGGTACCCACCTATAGAAGGCTACAACCTTCTCTCTTTTTCTAGCTTCTACTGGAAGGAAACTACAACCCCCTAGCTCTTATACTAGCCAATGTGATTACTAGAACGTAGGCACCGGCCTACAAAAGGCTACAACCTTCTCTCTTCCTCCAGGGACCACATTTCATAAATTTTCAGAGTGGATGCTCTTGGTACACAATAATACAGATGAAGGCATCGTTTCATCAAATTTTCATATTGGACCCATCAGAAACTTTGAAACTCAAACTGAATCAACCAACAATCATTTAATTTGAACATTTAGATCACTGTCACCAGAACACTATGCTGAACCTAGGAATCAGCTACAACCTCAAAAATCATGCATCAGAATGTACACGCTACTTTACTGAACCCAACCTGCATGTATCCACTACTTCCTGTAATCAAACCTCCATATACCTTCAAAACTACTAAAACATTAAACTTCTGAATCAAGTCTGTACCAACTAGAAATATACTGACCCTCTAATGTCTATTTACAGAGCTTTACACACGTAGTAGTAGAGATCACCCTTCTTACTTATACAATCAGTCAATCAGATATCAAACTCCTTATTCATTCAGTTTTAAATTCAGATTTAAGAAGACTGCATTGACAAACAGTAGTAAAACAACAAAACTGATATGATAGATCAATCATCCTTGAAAATAAAGCTTTTCTTTTGCATACGCTACTTGGAAGAGTCGAACCAGCGTGTATTGACACCTTCCCCAAAGCGAATCAGCGTACAAATTTGCAAATACTTACTTCATAACTTTACTGCACTTCTAGACTTTGGACAACCCAGATCATGATATTTAAAGAATAAAACAAGTGTACATAAACATATCTAGCCCAACCAATATTAGATCATTCAATAATAAGTCATTTTAGGTCTCATGATCCTGATCCAATATTGAATTCAAGGTGCACAAAGTATTTCAAATCAAATCACAAACATAGCCCCTGCAACTTAAAATATACTTCAAATAGAAGTATTCCTTAGAAACCCATATACTTGCACATTTTCTTTTTATTTAACACGTCATAAGATATTCATTCCTTGTGTACTTATCCCTTTGATCTTCTCCTCCTTATATACTTAGATCCTTTATCAATACCTCGTACCAAAACCACTTAGGACCAATACCTTGGACCAAATACCTATGGTCAATACCTCAGACCCAATACCTTGGACCAAAACCTTGGATCAAATACCTCAGAACAAAACCTTGGTTTTCCAACATGTACATGCTTTTCCTCCTATGGGAGTGTGTGTATACATATACACTCTTTTTGTTCTGTGGATCAGCATGTATACGCTGTTTTGACTAAGTGGATTTGCATACACTTCTTAAACTGCTTTTCATCAACCTTTTCCTTTACCTTGTTTATTCTGATCAATAGACCTTAGTTCCATCTTCTCGTTCTTTTGTACCGCTGCCCTGTTACCTCTGAATATACCTGCTGTACTGTGAGCTTCCTTTTACCAAAATTGAATTAACCTGTGAGTGAGTTGCCATTAATGCAAACAATCTCCCACTTTGGAGTTGATGGCAACCATGAAGTTGTTAATCATTGCAAGCTGTAGAAACTATTAGAGATAACATGCAACACCAAAATACTCTCCCCCTTTGACATCAAGGGCAAAGGGTGGACCAAGAAACTTTCCTCCTTTGATATTCATTACATTATCCATGCTCCCCCTGAGTACGTGCCGAGTCTGCAGAGATATGATTCAAAAGAATAACATGACTCTATAACTCAACTAAGTGAGTATGACCTCCTTATGACCAATGACTCATACATACAGAAATCACCCAACCAAGTGGGGATACACCATATTTGACTCATCCACCCAACCAAGTGGGGATATACTAATTGTTTATACATGATAGAAATACAATAAATATCACATCATCCATCCCATGCAAAGTGGGGATACAAATTACATCATTTGTCCAATAGGACTCATTCAAATATATGAGAAGTCATATCACACCCTAGACCTTTACATGACTTAAACAACAAATGGTATAAATATCTGAAGCCATAGCTGGACTCAGAAACCATAATTCCAACAATGTAGAATGCTTGTGAAGGCTAATTCTTCCCCTAAACTTGTGCATTATCAACAAGTCATTCATCAAGGAATCTTTGTTAGTAAGATAAAAATCAATGAAAAAAACATATCGTCAGATTGTAATTATCGACATGGGATAGAGCACCCATATTAGAGTTTGACCCACTATTTTTCTGTTAGAAAAACATATACACTCCTTCAGCCACAGAAACCCGTGTGTATACATGACTATACTTCATTAAACCCACATATAATAACCTCACTCTAAAAAAACTAGATTTAACAATAGGATAGTGCAACAACTACTCCTAGCTTTTGTCTGAGATATTCAAATGTTTCTCTCAGTAGTGGTTTAGTGAATATATCAACAACCTTTTCTTTGGAGGGAACATACTCCAATTTCACATTTTGTTCAAGCATTTTTTCTCGTAACAAAAGGTACTTGATGGGTATGTGCTTGGTCTTGGAGTGCATGACTGAATTTTTTGAAATATTGATGGCACTTGTATTATCACATAGAATGGAGATGGGTGGAGTACATGTGATTTGAATGTCTTGCAAAGTTTGCATCATCCAAAGTAGTTGTGTGTAGAAAGATGCAGCAGCCACATATTCCACTTCAACTGTATTTAAAGCAATCGAACTTTGTTTCTTGTTGAACCAAGACACTAACTAAGAACCCATATAGAATGCACCTCCACTAGTGCTCTTTCGATCATCAACACCTCCTACCCAATCTGCATCGATATATGCATGAAGAGTAAGGTCTATATCTTTAGGATACCATAGTCCAAAGTCCTGATTTCCTTGAAGGTATTTGAAAATTCTTTTGACTGCTTGGAGATGTGATTCCTTTGGATTTGCTTGGAACCTTCCAACAATTCCCACTACATGCATGATGTCAGGTCTGGTACCTATTATATAAATCAGACTTCCAATCATAGATCTGTAAGTTGGTTGCTTTATTGCTGGTGATTCATCATTAGAGCTGAGACTACATCCTGTTACCATTGGAGTACATATTGGTTTAGAATCTTCCATTCCATACTTCTTCAAGATCTGCCTGAGATATTTGGTTTGTGAAAGAAAGATACCAGCTTTTGTTTGCTTAACTTGTAGACCAAGAAACTAAGTAAGTTCACCAAGTAAGGACATTTGAAATTCCTGCTACATTACTGAAGCAAAATTCTAACTCATGGATTCTTCATTGCTACCAAAAATGATATCATCAACATAAACAACAATAATTAGCAATTTATCATTTTCAATCTTTGTGTATAAATTTCTATCTGCAAAACCTTTTGTAAAGCCTTGTTGTTGTAGATATTGTCAAGGCGGTAGTACCAAGCCTTTGGAGCCTGTTTTAGACTATAGAGAGCCTTTTTTAGCTTGCATATGAATTTTGCATCATTTCCAAGAATGAATCCTTCTGGCTATTCAATATAAACTTCTTCTTCTAAATCTGCATTGAGGAAGGTTGATTTTACATCCATTTGATATACTTTGAATTTCCGAAAACTAGAAAGAGCAAGAAACATCCTTATGGCTTCAAGTCTGGCAACAAGTACAAACGTTTCTTTAAAATCTATACCTTCTTGTTGAGCATATTCTTTACAAACAAGTATGGCCTTGTTTCTAATAACTTCTTCATTTTCATTAAGCTTGTCTTAAATATCCATTTTGTTCCTATAATATTTTTATCATGAAGTCTAGGAACTAATTCCCAGGTATCACTCTTTTCAATTTGCTCTAGTTCTTCATGCATGGCCTTGACCCAACATTCATATTTGCAGGCTTCATTTACATTTTGAGGTTTGGTGGAGGATTGTAATGCTAGATAGCTTGAGTCCCTATAAGAGTTCTTCTTGTCTATACACCAACCCCCTTTTCTCCTAGAATTTGAGATTTTGGATGATTCTTCTGAACATACCTGGATGGAGTCTTTTCCTTATCTGTTGTATCTTCTTTTGGTGCTTCATTGTTTTTTTCTTCAATGTCATTTTGATTTGATGCAGGAAAGAAATCCCCATATTCCTCATTGTCATATTCCTCTATTGATTTTATTTGGTCCAGATTTCTGCATGCTTCATCAACTACAACATCAATGATTTCAACAATTTTCCAAAGTCTTTTATTATAACATTTGTATCCTTTACTTATGGAAGAATGACCAAGAAGAATACCTTCATTTTCTCTAGGTTCAAACCTACCAAGTTTTTCATCAGTCCTTTTGATAAAAAAATTTCTTCCAAAAACTCTAAAGTGTTTTACAATAGGAGGCTTACCATACCAAAGTTCATGTGGAGTTTGATTGCTATTTACTTGAACATTCGCTTTGTTGTGAATAGTTATGACAACAAATGCGACTTCTCCCCAGAAAGTTGCAGGAGTTCTAGATTCATCTAGCATAGCTCGAGCCATTTATTGAACTATTCTATTCATCCTTTCTACCACACCAATTTGCTAAGGAGTTCTTGCGGTGGAGAATTTCCTTTTTATTCCATGTTGTTCACAAAAGTAAAAGAATTCATCTGATATGAATTCTCCCCCTAATTAGATCTGAGACATTTGATTTTTCGATATGATTCATTTTCAACTAAAGCTTTGAAAGCTTTAAACTTTTCAAAAGCTTCATATTTATGCTTTAGAAGACCTATCCAACACATCTTGGAAAAGTCATCAATAAACAAAATAAAGTATTCTTCTCCACGAGGTGAATTTTTCCTTCTTGGTCCACATAAATCAATATGGATGAGTGCAAGAGGCTTACTTGCTGACCCTTCCTTTTCAATGAAGTGAACTCCGGTTTGCTTGCCGATTTGACATGGTTTGCATATGGTATTTTCTGGGATGCTAATATCTGGAAGATCACGAACTTCCTTGAGCCTACATGATTTTCTTATTTGAAAAAAGCTTAGATGTCCCAATGTTCTATGCCACAGCCAGTTTTCATCTGTTTTGCTTAGATAGCATTGTTTTTGTCCTCCTTTGAGTATGTATAGGTTGTTTGGAGTTCATGTACCTTTGATCACAGTCTTTCCTTTATCAAGTTCATGAACGACACATCCATTTGATCAAAAAACCACTTCATTTCCTTGATCACACATTTGACTGACACTCAACAAGTTATGCTTTAAACCATCTGGATACATAACATTTCTAGCTTTAACCTTTTCTTTCAAGAAAACAAAACCTTTACCTTTAATGACAGCTAGGGTGTCATTTCCAAATGAGACATTCTTTTCCTTTTCTAAAGCATTGTATGAATGTAGTTTCTCTTTATCACCTTTCTTGTGTTTGGAGCATCCACTGTCGATGTACCGCTGATTTTCTTGTCCTTCTGCATACAAAACTATATCACATCTTTCTAATTGAGATTCCTTCCTTCTCCATATCTTGGTATTTAATGGCGTTTTCTCCTTTCGAAGTTTTGTCTAAAATTTGCTCCTGCATTCAGATTATTCATGACCAAAGATGTTACAAATCGAGCATTCTATTTAATTTTCAAGAGGAGAAAAGTTGTTATAGGAAATTTTCTTGATTCCTATTGCACTTCTTTGATTTTGTGCTTCTCTAGTCATGATGGCTTTGTAAGCAACACATTGAGCAGCCTCGTGTCCAAATTTATGACATGAAAAACATTTTCCATTAAAGAAGTTTCTACGATGATAGAACCTTTTGTAATTGTTTACCTGTTGGTTGTGGCTTCTAATGATATTAATCCTTGGCATAAATTGAGTATGATTTACTGATGAGTCATTTTAGGCCTTTGCTAATGATTGACATACTATTCACTGGTCTTTGCTGCATCAAGATAGCTTCTGGTGGAGGTTGATGACTTCTGTGAATGAGATGATTTTAGTATATCTAAGACCTGTCTTTATCATTGGAGAATGCTAAACTTTGATAATTTCATTTAAAGTTTATGATCCTTTAGCAAATCTAATATTGAGAGGTTTTGTCTTCTTAAGATCTTTTCTTAGACCCACAATTTCACATTCTATTTTCATTGTGTTTTTCTCTTTCAGCAAGCTGGTGTGTCAAAGTATCTATGATCATATTGTTTCTTCTAAATAGATTTTGAGTTTAGTGATTTCTTCAAGAAAATATTCCTCTTCTAATGCATCCAAAAAATCATCATTGTCATAGGCCATGAGAAGTCTATAATCTTGTTCAGTTTCATCTTCATCACTATTAGATAAACCCTCACTATCTTCATGCGTATAGTAACTTCTTCTATTCACAACTTGTTTTCTATTTCCTTTTGCATATTCCTTCCCTTCTTCATATTTATCTTTACAAGGATATTTGGAAACATAGTGACCAACTCTAACACAAGAAAAGAATTTGAAAGGTAGCTTACCTCTAAATCTTCTGGAACCCCGTTGAAGCTTCTTGACAAAAAAATTACCTCATCTTATTCTTCTGAAATGTGTCTTGATTCATGGTGCTCTTCCTTTTCTTTTCCCTTTGCTAATGCTTTAAATGTGGCTTCTGTCATATCCGATGGAGCTCCTTTTCTCATTTCAAAGGCAGTTAGGATTCCATGAAGTTGAGTCACAATGATAGTCTAAAGATCTTGTTTTTCTTCTTAGGCAGATACTTTTGACTCAAATTTAGAAGACAAGGATCTCAAAATATTCTCAACTAAAGTAACTTCCTTTATCTTTTCACCCAGATTGTTCATACAATTAACAATCTCATCTATGCGTAAACAGTAACTAGCAATACTCTCAACACTATGCATCTTAAGACAGCCAAAGAGTGGAAGGAGGATATCAATTTCCAATGGCAATTCCTACAGACTCTACAGGTAAGAAGTTTTATGAAACCAATACCAAAGTAGTCAACACATTATTGGGAAGTCTGTCAGAATCAGAATTTGTCAAAGTAATGCAGCACAAGACAGCCAAAGAGTCGCATTTTGTCCCATATCTCTTTGGCTGTCTTGAGCTGCATTACTTTGACAAACTCTGATTCTGACAGACTTCCAAATAATGTGTTGACTACTTTGGTATTGGTTTCATAAAACTTCTTACCTGTAGAGTCTATAGGAATTGCCATTGGGAATTGATATCCTCCTTCCACAATTTCCCAAACATCTGCTCCAAGCAATTGTATATAGGCTCTGTTTCTTATTTTCCAATATAATAAGTTGCTCCCATTGAAGATTGGTGGTCTGATGGATCCCATGCCTTTGTGACTATTCATCTTGAAAGATCTACCTTCAAGAGATCAAGCTTCTTCTGAAGGAACTGCTTTGATAACAATTGTTGGAAATAATACTAAGAGGGGGGTGAATCCATATTATCAGATCAATAATTTTATTTACAAAACTGACTTATATATGCTACTTCTGTGACGTGAACTAGTGTGTACATGCAACTTTGATTAGAGAAACCAGTGTATACCCAGAGAACTAGTGATTTAAAATTTTTATCATGTGTTGATATTTAACCAGTGGATTAGTAACTTATTAAACAGTGCAATAAAACATAATAAAGCATCACACATAAGCAACACACATGAACACCAAGATTTAAGGTGGAAACCCAATGTGGGTGAAAACCACTTGCTGCTGTCATCTCTGTCTTCTTTTAATAATAAGAAAACTTGTTTACAATCTTATATTAGTGCAAACTCATACCAGTATGTAGGCACCCACCTGCAGAAGGTTGCAACCTTCTCTCATTTTCCAGCTTCTACTGGAAGGGAGCTGCGACCCTCTAGCTCTTGTACTAGCCAATGTGATTACTAGTATGTAGGCACTGGCCTACAGAAGGCTACAACCTTCTCTCTTCCTCCAGGGACCACGTTTCATAAATTTTTAGACTGGATTCTCTTGGTACATAAGAATACACATGAAGGCCTCGTTTCATCAAACTTTCATACTAGACCCATCAGAAGCTTTGAAACTCAAACTGCATCAACCAACAATCAGTTAATCTGAACAATCATATCACTGTCACCAGAACACTGTGTTGAACCTAGGAATCAGCTGCAACCTCAAAAATCATGCATCAAAATGTACACGCTACTTTACTGAACCCAACTTACGTGTATACGCTACTTCATGTAATCAAACCTGCGTATACCTCCAAAACCACTAAAACATTAAAATTCTGAATCAAGTCTATACCAACCAGTAATATATTGACTCGCTATTATCTATTTCTAGAGCTTTACACATGCAACAACAAAGATCACCCTTATCACTTATACAATAAATCAATTAGATATGAAACTCCTTATTCATTCAGTTTTAAATTCAAATCTAAGAAGACTTCATTGACAGGCATCAGTAAAACAACAACATTGATCTGATAGACCGGTCATTCTTGAACATCAAGCTTTTATTTTGCATACGCTACTTGGAAGAGCCAAAATAGCGTGTATACACACCTTCACCAAAGTGAACCAGCGTACAAATATGCAAATACTTACTTCATAACTTCGCCGCACTTCTGAACTTCAGACAACCTAGATCACGATATTTAAAGAATACAAAACGTGTACATAATAAGATCTAACCCAACCAATATCAGATCATTTAATAATAAGTTATTTCAAGTCTCATGATCCTGATCCAACATTGAATTCAAGGTGCACAAAATATTTCAGATCCAATCACAAACATAGCCCCTGCAACTTAAACTATACTTAAGATAGAAGTATTCCTTAGAAACCCATATACTTGCACATTTTATTTTTATTTAACTCTTCATAAGATATTCATTCCTTGTGTACTTAGCCCTTTGATCTCCTCCTCCTTATATACTTAGATCCTTTATCAATACCTCGGACCAAAACCACTTAGGACCAATACCTTGGACCAAATACCTAGGGTCAATACATCAGACCAAATACCTTGGACCAAAACCTTGGATCAAATACCTCAGACCAAAACCTTAGTTTTCCAACATGTATGTGCTTTTCCTCCTGTGGGAGTGCGTGTATACATATACGCTCTTTTTCTTCTATGGACCAGCATGTATATGCTGTTTTGACTAAGTGGACTTGCGTATACTTCTTAAACTGCTTTTCATCAACCGTTTTCTTTACATTATTTATTCTGATTAGTAGACCTTAGTTCCATCTTCCTATTCTTCTGTACCACTGCCCTGTCACCTCTAAATATACTTGTTGAAGTGTGAATTGCCTTTTACCAAAACTAAATTGACCTATGAGTGAGTTTCCATCAATAACAACACTTGTATCATAATGCCAACATGAGACTCTAACCTCCAATATTGCGACCTATCAAAGCTCCAATGATCTGAGAATCACATCCATGGTATCGGATCAAAACTTTCTTAAAAAGACAATTATAGTGAGGTTACAAAATCTACATCCACTGATATTCGACCTTCCAATATTTCAGCCTTTTGAGGTTCCACCCGTCCAACGTTCTGAGCCTATGACCCTCTGAAATTCAGCCTGCTTCTAAGGACTTCAAGCTTCTTACTTTGGCTATCAATAAATTTTTATCTTGAGGTCCATTCATGGGCTTACACATATCATTGGAAATATCTTTCCGAGCACTAGTCAACTGTGCTAACTCCAAGAGTATCTTAGCTAATCTCTTGGGGCAGAATCTCCTCCAAATTATGGGAATCCTAACCATCATAGCCATCATTTTATGGTTTCTCCAATAAGCCTACTACTGTTATGATTCCCTACATATCACTGCAAGAACCATGGGACTCCCCCTAAAGAAACATGCTCATGTCAATGCTAACATCTATTGCTTCTGCCCCAATGCTAGTATGGATGACATCAATGCCAATATACCAAGTGCCACCAATAAATCTGACAATGTCAATTGTCCAACACTCTCAACAAGATCATAATAATTCTAGAGAAGTTTCAATAGCATAATACTAAGTTAAAACTTACTCCTTGTTTTCCTCCAGCCCTACCACTAAACAATAGGCATAAAAAAACCATAAACCATTTATGATTTTTCAATCATACATGTTGGAAACCACTAGAAAATAATTGGTCAATTGCTGCTACGTAGCATTCATTTCCTGTTAGTGACCTGCATTTACTTCTTACCATTATTCAATGGTTATTTCACACCATTTCCCTAATTTTTTTCTCTACTATATCTTTACATTTACTCCCTACTCCACTACAACACTACAAAGTGTATGAGACACCGAGCCCAACATTCTCCCACTTTATTGAACAAATGCTTCTAGAAGAAATAGTGTTGTGCAAGGGGAACACCCAACATGAATTCAAATTGTGTTGTGTGTTTATTGACAACATGAATTTGAAGTATGGAATCCTTCATTCTCAAATTCTCCCACTCATCATATATCTTGCAAGGCTACACTCGAGAATGCATCAAGTTGCAAGTTAATTGCTAAGGCCCATAGACTAACAACACTACTTAAATTCACTTACCCATATTGATTTCATCAATCCATTTGTAGCATTCTTCAAGGTTTAAACTCTTTCTAGTATCACTTTCCATCCTCTACCATGTCCCTAACAAAATGCTACCACACACCTACATGGATTGTCTTTGCATGAAAGGTTGGGACCTTAGCTAGATAAATGACACTGTTACTATCACATTGAATTTCAACAACTTTCTAATTTATCCCCACTTCTAAATGTAGTGTCATAAGCCAAATCGAATCCTTATAGGTGTGAGTAATGGCCATATATGTTACCTATATAGTGGACAAAGCAATTTCAACTTGTCACATTCTCTCCAACTTTATGCTCCACCAAACATTGTAACACATATTTTTTTGTAGGTCTCCTTCTATCTATATCCCTTATGCAATCAAAATACGTATAACCTTTTATATCCATTGAGTGTGGGTCCCCTAAAACATGACTATGGTAGTAGATGGAATTTTCAGAAGTACCTCACAAATACCTAAATACCATCTTCCCTACGGCTTAATGTTCATATTTAGGATTAACCATGAATCAACTCAAGTCGCCAATTTCTTGGTCAATGTTTAGTCTATTACAAACCATATCATACATGAAAATAAAAAATAAACTAGCATAAGGAACACAATCCATATCCTCCATCTTTTCAAGTGTTGTAGGACATTACTAAACTAAAAGCTTAGTTCCCATAGAAATCGAAACCCTCAATGGTCTGTAATCTAGCATGCTAAACCATTGTACATCAAAGTTTACACACACTTCATCTTAAACAAAGCTTTTCATTTTCTCTACCTCTCTTGTTTCTCATTCCTAAGATATATTTTGTAGAACCTAAGTACCGTGTATAAAATTTTGTTGAAGGGTAATAACATATCATCTACAGATAGAATAATAGCAAGCAAATGATCACCATATTATTTGTAATACACATAGTTATTTGATTTAGATCTCATAAATCCCAATCCTAGCACAAAAGAAAAACTTTTAGTGCCACATTCTATGAGACTATTTGAGACCATATATACATCCTTTTAACTTGCAAACCACTGGTTCTCTACCTTTTCCAACCTAATGCTTTGGTTGTGTCATATAGAACTCCTCCTTTAATACACCATATAGGAAAGTTGTTTTCACATCCATATATTCTATATCTAAAGCAAAGGTTGTCTCTACATATAATAGGAACCTAATATATGTTAAACTTATAAACTAGGGAAAAGGCCTCATCAAATTCCATCAAGCTAGGAATATCCTTTTGCATCCAACCATGCTTTATTCTTTTCAAATTACCATCTAAACCAATATACATTTTGAACGCCCATTTAAAATTAATGAGTTTATGTTTAATAAGGAATGGTACCAAGTCCCATGTATCATTATTTATAAGTGCAACCATTTCCTCATCCATGGAAAATATTGAGGACTCCTTGTCTTGCATCTCTATTTTCTATTTTATAATTCTAGGCTCACTAGTGTTACCAAATAAAGAAAATATATTTTTGAAATCAAATGGACTGTGATTATACATATCTAGTTTCCTTCTTTTCCAAATGGACCTCCTTCAAGTTTGAGGTGGATTTTATTCCTCCTCTTCCAAACTCTTTGAACCTTCTTTCTTATAAGGTCTTGTTGTGCTATACAACAAGCCCCCATTTCATAAAAATTTATTTTAGAAAACTATAATATGAAATGGGTCCCTTTTAAATTAAATTGGTATTAACCTATCACTCCTCTAAAGGTCCGAAAACAAACGAAACATTATAAAACCCTTTTTGAGTTAATAAATAATCAGTCTTATAATAAAATGAATAATTCCTTATTATTGCGATAAAGCGATCACAATATCGCGTATCGCAATAACAAAGGATGCATAACAAAGACCCATTGATTCTCCCCAATGCGACAAGCGCAAGTAACCAGTGGTTATTGGGAAAACAAACAACAAAAGGCCCCTCCCCTTGCTCTGATGCGATATCACTATCGGCAATTGGGGAATGCGATATGAATATAACGAAACTCTCCTCCTTAAAGCTCCCAATGCGAGTTAAGCGATATCGCTATCAGCGATTGGGGATTCCACAATAACTTAAATAAAACTGCCCAAGGCTTCCTCCGATCACCGATTGTGATAAAGCCAAGCGCGACTTTCAAAAAGGATTGATATGGCTTCGGTATATTATGTTAATTATTATTAAAATCCTTTTCTCTTCCCGATAGTGATTCACTTGCGTCCAACCACCAAAAAATCAAATCCATGCTTAAACGATTATTCAACAAATAAAGGATATAATGAGCATTTAAATGATTGACAGGTTTAAACAGCTAATTAATGGAGCAGTTATGCCTAAATCCCTTCAGAGATTGTATCCGCGGGAGCCTTATGATAATCTTCCATTATTCATTGATTGGCACAATTCCTCCATACTTGGTTTTTGCCATCTATTCTCCGCATTACGTTCATTTTATCTCTTGTGCAAAGCTTTTCCACATAGCGAATTCAGACCAAATGGGGAAGAAATCTAAGAAATTTTGAACAGCTTCAGCTTCTGCGGTAATAGGAAAACATGCCACCGATCCGGGACCAAGAAAAAAAGGATTAATCTCAGATAGCACATGTCTTGGCCTCGGAAATACTACTTGGCAGAGCATTTACAACCTGGTTGACGTAGAGGAACCTCAGCAAACATCGGTACAAGCTACAACAGGCTCAAGCTGGAAGTCTGATGCTACTCTAAAAGATTTGGTTGATTCCTACCTACACAGGATAGCGGCTCGAGAGAAAATTCTTCCATATACAGATGTGGTGAGCTGGGCCATTGAAGAAATTCCAATTACGAATAGAACATTCTGCATTATTGATGGGAGAGTATTTAGTTCATTTTAGCCCAATAATTTGAGACAAATGTACCATTTTCCCGAACCAGAGAAGAAGTATAATAAAGCATTCCTGGAGAAGTTTAGAGATGAAAATGAGACTGAATCAGAGCCTATATGGGAATGGAGACAGAACCCGGCGAAACACAAACATGAGTCTTCGGGTAAGTACTCCGTCAATTCGTTATGTTCTCCTTATTGTTATGCTGGAGCCATGATATGTCAAATATGGGGATTGCATGATTCTTCAAAATTTTCCATAGAGATGGTACCTTTGATGGAAGCAGCATGTAATAGAGAAATCATGGATTGGGGGACTATATTATTGGATAAGTTAGCTACAACTATTCTTGACTTCAGAAACAAATCCCGTGTTACTGATAGGTTCATCCCTCCATTTTACTTTAGTGCCCTCATTTTAGAGACTCTCTGTTTTAATTTCGAGTTTCCTGTGTTAGGGTGGAGATGGACTCCACAGGACCCTATGCCCATTCATATCTACCACCAGAAATTATGGAAAGCTCATTATAAACACCACTTATACCAAGTCTGCAATGGATTCATGCTACCTATTTACTATGCAATTTTTGATAGACCTGCTCCTAATATCTCCTCTCAGGCAGAGATTGACTTGACAGCCTCAGGAACCTGGTTTGGAGAAGAAAAATTCACTCATGTAAGAGTTTTCGGCAGTCAGGCCAGGCCTCATATCCTCCCCTTGTATATACTAGACAAACTATTAGCTCGAGAGATAGCATATCAGCTTACAACCGCATCAGCTACAAAGACTCTCAGGAATTCAAAGAAGCAAGTTTGGCCTCCTTTTCCTCTAAGGTGTGGCATCTATACTCTGCATGATTATAAACATGCAATGAAAGAGGCAGAAAATATTAATATACTAAGTCTCGCCACTCTGCCTAATAGACGCTTTGATCCGAAAAAAGTCGTCTATAATGTTCTAGACCAGGCCAAACTCACTAAATTTGAACATAAGGAAGATGAGTTTGATGACCTGTTCTCCTCAACCGAGTCGATATTTCAGGTGCAGTAGATAGCTAGAATGAGATACCATGATGATGGGTTAGTTGAATTTAACAAACTTAGAGAGCAGAGGTTGCAAACTCTGCCTCTAGATTTGTTATACACTGCCCCGATGATACAATCAAGCGAGCCTGAGTAGCAGCTTACCAACGAACCTCCTGCTACATCCAAAATCTTTGAAGAAGTCCAAAGAAGAGAGCAAGAGGAACTCCAGAGGTTAGAAAAGGCAGAGGCAAAGAGGAAAGAACAAGAGGAAACACAGAGGAAAGACAGAGAGGAAGCAGAAAAGAAAGAACAGGAGAGAATACGGGAGGAGGAACAGAAAAAGCAGCAGGAGAAGAGCAGCAAGGAGGTGAGTGTTGACACTCAAATTGACCCAAGATTGCTCCAGGAATGGAAACAATTTAATTCAATTATAAGCAATCTTGAGAGCTCAATGGATGCTGATATATCCAAAGTGGCTAATACACAGGATAGAGCAAAAAAGGAGGTTCCAAGCAAAGGAACCAGCGGTCCACCCCCGACTATAGAAGTAGAAATAGTTCCCAAGGATCCTTCGGATCAAATTATTTTGCAGGTGGAGGATATTCCTCCATTGGATGTTTTCTATAGCCAAAAAAGCAGGGCTGTAATAAAGCGACAACGGAAAAGGAGAAGGATTGATCAACCTTCCCTATTCCATGAACAAATAGTAACAACCAATGTGGTGTGGAAGGAAGAACTCGACCCCTCCGATGACCTGACAAAGTTGTCCCAATATGCTGGTGCCTATTCGGCAACCACCATGGATAAAGCATCGGAGGTAAGCAATTTGTTGAAAGAAAAGGATCAGGTGATCGCTTCACTACAAACACAACTATCAGAGGCACAACGGAAGGCAGAACAACTACAACAACAACTGTCAACGCAGCAACATTTAAATAACCAACTCAACAAAAAGTTGCATGAAGAGAAACAGAGGGCAGATTTGGGAGTGATTCAGAGACAGAAAGAATTATCAGAGGCATTAGCAAAATTGAAGGCAATGAATGAACAGATGGCAAAGACAAAAGATGAGCAAATTTCTCAATTATCAGCTCAAGTAGAGAAGTTCAAGAGTCTTCCCCAGCCTGCCGATTTTAGAGCAGAGGCAATACAGATTAATAAGGCACTAATAACACAAATAAGATTGTTGTGTCATGAAATTGCCCAAGTTGAACCTCTGTGCAACATAACAACATCTATAATAGACAAGTCAGTTGATGCCAGGTAGGATTTAGAGCAAGCTGATGAGACTTTAACCGATTTTCTTACTTGGCAGGACACTAATGAGGGATAGGCAGAAAACTTGCCCAAAATTTTAGAATCCCATAAAGAAATTCTGTTCATGGAGTGGCAGTCCCAATTAATGAAAGCAGGGAGAGTGGTTTCTAGATGCAAATTATCTACGAAAAATTTGATTTACTTGATTAACAATACTCTCTATTTATCTAACATGATTTCTCAATGTAAACCAGGTAAATTATTATCAGCCAAGACATTGGAGCAATCATGTCACCAAGAGATAGAAAATAATGGGAGATTGATCTCAGGAATTAAAAGTTTAATTTGGGACACCTATTGGTTTTTCCTAGTAAAACCATACAACCAGAGAGCCGCCCTCAAATGCCTAACAGATACAATCGGGTGTATCATTCCCGATATACATGATGCCACCTATGCTGCTCAAATCAATTCTCATCTCAGCCGCCCTCAAGAAGTGGAACCAATGCTGGCAATATGCCAACTCAGGACAAAAGACAAACAGCCAGAATGATGAATCATGTTGCCAATTACCAGATTGCTGTGGGGGAGATATTCAAGATCAGATTATACCAATTTAGTAGCATTTTAATTTTGTAGTTTGTTAGCTTAGTTTAGTATTTATAGACCCTTTCATGTATTTAGAAAGGGTCGTAAGTTTTTGTATATGACTTAAGCCTGAAGTTGCACTACTATACTTCAGGCATATTCTTTTATGAAAACTTGACCAATCTTTCCAAATTTTGATAACGAAGCTTTTATGTGGATGTGCACTACTTCCTTTATTTAAAAGTATTTCTGAGTCGGAAGAAGGAATTCAAATTGTGATTGACATTGGGAATGATTTACAGCTCATATGATACTATTATCTATGTTTGAGTTTATTCTTTTTACGTGAATTGTTGTTTAATCATTCTTGCTATTATTGAATATGTGAATGTGTTTTAACAGTAAAACTTTATACTTTCCACTATTGGATGTTTACATTGCTATGATTCTAATCATGCATGTATCAGTAATATAAAAAGAGAAGTGTAACAATGTTTTATCAATTACTTTGTTCAACTATTTGAACGAAGCAATTATCATTTAAATGAATGTCTTTGTTTATTGAATAGTGTCGTCTATATGCCTATCAGTGAACACAGATCACTAAACGTTGCACTTAAGAATAGAAGCTTCCCGGGGTAAGATAGTCATCTACGTTTTCACTCATAGAGTAAGTCCTCCATTTATTATCACTTATTAGAAAACCAATCATTCATTCACCCCCTTTTATTCATTATT
The DNA here is from genome assembly GCA_000404065.3 of Pinus taeda. Classification (NCBI taxonomy): domain Eukaryota; kingdom Viridiplantae; phylum Streptophyta; class Pinopsida; order Pinales; family Pinaceae; genus Pinus; species Pinus taeda. The sequence goes on from APFE031456187.1 coordinate 30,483, forward strand.
GGGAAACTGGTCCCATTATATCCAGTCGGAGCCACTATCCCAAACGAAAAAGGAGCTGTATTAAGGTCCGGACTGGGTGGTTATCCCCCGATGTTGATGTAACGATTTTCAGGGCATAAACATTTTTGGCACTAGAAGGAGGGCCTATCAACTATGAATGGTGAGTAAATCAAAACCTATAGACCATTCGCAGAGTAAATCACCCTGCACCTCACCTAAAACCTCTTGTTTGCATTCTGAAATACCAGCGTCCAAACCAGAAGAAGAGGGATCAACTACCTCTGCTCAACCCCACCATACTTCAGAACGTTTAAGTCCGGAGTCCCCTGAAGTTCAGTCTATCATCCAGAAACTTCAAGGCTTCTCCATATCACCTCAGAGATCTGAAGTATCTCAAGGCAATGAGACTTCGCAATTCCCCCTACCTCATCCTCTCACCAGACTTCAAAGCGAAAAACTCGGCCTAAGAACCAGCTGAGTTTCCTTTACCCCAAAGGAAAAGGGCTAAAAAGAACACTGAAGGTTCTGGTAGTGAGACCTTTTCTCCATCATCTTCCATCTCATCATCTCCAGTGCGAAGTCAAACATCTACTTCCCCATTACATATTATTGTTCACCAGGGGTCATCACCTTCAACATCAAAATCTTTTCAGTCTTCATTTCCACCTCCTCCCCAAACACCTGGAACACCACAAGCAATCGTTGGTACTCCCAAGATGGCTCAGAATCCATGGAACAGTCCTGGTGCAGTCACTATGCCTGCACCATTACATCCATTACCTGATTATCCTGAGAAATGGTTACCAAAGTTTAATCCAGATGATGGAACATTAGCTAAGGAACACATAAATAATTTCATGGTGTCAGTTAATCTGAAAGGAGTAACAGAAGAAGATGTTGTAGTTAGACCTTTCCCCTACACGTTACAAGGATCAGCTAGGTCTTGGTATTTTTCCTTGCCCTCTGGATCCATTACCAGTTGGAATACCTTTCAGGAGCAGTTTCTTACCAAATATGGCAATGATAGATCTTTGGCCACACTCATTAATGACCTTTCAAATCTAAGGATTGAGTCTAGAGAACCAATTAAGGAGTTTAACTCCCGATTTAATAAACTCTTGAATAAAATCCCTACCGATTCCAAGCCAAGTGAACAAATTAGAAGCGAGTGGTACATCACAACCTTACCTTCAAATATTGCCATTTTTGTAGATAGGGTTGGAAAACATACTTTGGCTGAAAATATGAAAGAAGCCCTCGCTGTCGAAAAATGTATAATCGCTTTGGAAAAGAAAGTTGCTCTCGAAGACAGGAAATCCAAAAAAGTGTCTTTCAAGGATGATTCAAAGAAGAAAATCACCAAAGATCCATACAATATGGAGGGTCTTCAAAAGGTCCTCAAAACAATGTCAAATCAAAATGGTTGAAATTAAAAAGTAAGTAGCAGAAACTTCAACAAAGAAACCATATAGGAATTTTAAGAAACCTGAGTCAAAACCACCAAATGTTATATATAATGCAGATTCATACCCTGAGGAAGAAGAAGAAGATGAAACAATTGCACCATCTGATGAATTCGAGGAAGAGGAAGTTGTTGAATGCCATGGAATGTGGGGCTTCATATTGCCTAACTCCGACATCAAAACTGAACAAGAAGCTTTTCCTGTGACTACTAGGAGCAAAAGTGCCCCTGAACCTGTCCAGGCAATTTCAAAGAAAGGGAGTGCAGGTACTAATACTACAAAGGAAAAGGTACCCACAAGGAAGCCAGCTGCAACAGTGCCTCAAAACCAACCATCACCCTCAAATATACCTTCAACATCAAAGACGTTGGTAGTATCGGATTCAATGGATTACTACATTGTTAATGATATGAAGAAGACTAAGGCAAACATCACCATGTTTAAACTCAACAAATTAAAACATCAGCAGAAATTGCTTCTTAAAGAACTAAATGCAGTTATTTCTTCGCGTCTTCCTAGTGCTAAATCTGCAAATGATTCAGGACAACCTCCTTCTGGTAGAGTTGAGGCTACTGATACGATTCTAATTGGAGATAGATCAAATTCCCATACCCCCCCTTTCCTCTTAACCTACGAAATCTACAATCGAAATCTACACAACTGTTTCATTGACTCAGGGGCATCATCTAATATAATGCTAGTTTCAGTTTGTTCAAAACTGAACATAGAACCCCAAAAGTCTTCAATTCACATTGTGCAGTTAGATAGAACCAAAGTCTAGGTCTTAGGGTAAATAAACTCTGTTACTATCAGGTTATCGGCTGATCCACGAGTGGTTCAAAGAATTGATATCTTAATCGCTGATATACCTGAGTTTTATGGTTTAATCTTGAGCATGGATTGGTCTGAGAAGCTCCATGGGTATATTTCTACCGATTGGTTTCATATGTGGCTACCCTACAAGGGAAAGCCAAATCAAATAAAAATCAATCGGGAGAAACACATGACCCATACTATCACAAAGTTCGAACATGAGAATCAACCAATTGCATTTAACAATAACATTTTGGGAAAGTATTCTTCTGAATCATTCTTTGGCAATTATATTGCCCAACCATCTCCTTTCTCGGTAAACAATTTCACATCACAAATCAAAAATTTTTCACAAACTGACAGATCAAGATATGTTAATGTTATTGAGAATTCTGTAAATAAAATTGTTGATAATTCTTTATTTTGGTCTTTATATTTTGACGGTTCTAAATCCAGTGAAGGATCAGGAGCAGGGTGTATTTTAGTCAGCCCAGAGGGAGAAAAAACAATGCTTTCTTGTAGATTAGTATTTGAATGCATGAATAATACAGCTGAGTATGAGGCCTTGGTGCAAGGACTAGGTAAAGCTATTGGCCTGAAAGTTCAATACTTGAAAGTGTTTGGCGATTCAGAGATTGTCATAAAACAAGTTCGAAATACAATCCATTGTCTCTCTAATCACCTCAAACACTATCAGTCTTTAGTCCAAGAACTTATATCTCATTTCTTAGCATTCAATACTTCACCTATTCCCAGATCCTAGAATGCAGCAGTTGACTTGTTGGCCAATGTTGCTTCTAAACTCCTACCTTCTGAAGATTATAGCCTGGATAGATTTTCAGTAGAGTTGATTTTTAGGCCATCAATTCCTGACAATGTCCCCAATTGGCGAGTGTTCAATCACGATGAAGACATCCTACATTTCTTAACTTCCGACAAGTCCTACAACGATCAGATCATTGATGAAAGCGATCATGATCTTCAGATGAAATAAAAGCATGAGGAAAACTCAATACCAAGACCTGTGGTTAAACTTGAAGATCTCTACGAAATTAAAGACAGGTTTAAACAGGTAACCAATTCAAAACTCCAACGTTCCACCTTAAGATTTGAATTGATAAATCTCGGCACTGAGCAGAACCCTCAAAATATCAATTTAGGACTAGGAATTTATGAGGAAGAAAGGATAGCATTTATTAGATTATTAAGGAAAATGAACATGTCTTCGCTTGGAAGTATGATGATTTAAAAACATATGATACATCAATCGTCCAGCATACCATTCCAATGCTTTCTGAACAAAATCCAGTTCAACAAAAATTAAGGAAAATACATCCAAACTTAGAGAGCTAGATAAAGTCAGAACTCAATAAACTCTTGAAAGAAAAGATTATTTTTCCTATTCGGCACTCAAACTGGGTCTCCAATATGGTGCCTGTTAGGAAGAAAAATGGCGACATTAGGATTTGTATAGATTTCAGAAATCTGAACAAGGCAAGTCAAAAAGATAATTTCCCATTACCTACCATGGAGCAGATACTCCATTCAGTAGCAGGTTCTGAGCTAATGTCCTTTCTAGACGGTTTTTCAGGATACAACCAAATTCTGGTCCATCCTCATGACAGACTCAAAACTACTTTCAGAACAAAATGGGGAACTTACGCCTATCAGAAAATGCCTTTTGGACTTATTAACGCAGGAGCTACATTCCAAAGAGCAATGGATATAGCCTTCAAAGGATTGATCAAAAAAACAGTAGTCGTCTATTTAGATGATATTACAGTATTTTCTAAAAAGAGATCCAACCATTTACATGATTTGAATCAAATATTTGAACGTTGTAGAAGGTATGGTATTTCACTTAATCCAAAAAAATCCTTCTTTGCTCTAAATCAAGGAAAGCTCTTGGGCTTTATCGTTTCCAAAGATGGTATTTATATTGATCCCGACAGGATTAAAGAAATTTTTGAAATCCCATTTCCTCATAACAAAAAATCCATGCAGTCATTTTTTGGTCAGATCAACTTTGTCAAAAGATTTGTTCCCGATTTTTCTCATATCATTTTACCATTACAAACCATGATTAAGAAAAATTCAGTGTTTAGATGGGGGTCTGTGGAAAAAGAAGCATTTTATTTAATCAAACAATCAATAATCAATGCCCCCGCTTTAAACACTCCTAATTTTTCTAATCATTTCACATTGTACACTATCACGTCCAATTCATCTTATGCAGCGGTACTCACTCAGATTAATGATCACGACTTGGAAGCACCGATTTCATTCTTTAGCTCCAATTTTCAGGGTGCAGAACTAAATTACTCCGAAGTTGAAAAACAATCCTTTTCTGTGTATAAAGCCATTAAACAGTACAGGCCCTTCCTTCTAAAAGCCCATACAAAAGTAATAGTTCCTTTTTCTACAGTAAGGCAATTACTGATCCAAAGGGAATTAGGTGAAAAAAAGGAAAAATTGGGTTAGAGCACTTCAAGAATATGACTTGGAAATCAAGCCAACAAAGATTGTTAGAGGCCAAGGTTTTTGCAGGTTATTAGCAGGAGCATCCAACATTCCGGAATCAGGTGATACAGATCACATTGAAGAAATCAACCAGATAAGTATTACCAATTCTAAATCTCAATATGTGGATTTAATCTTTTATTTGAAAAATGGACATGCACCTCCTAATATTTCTTATAAAAACAAACGGGCCATTAGATTAAAGGCAAAAAACTTCATTATCATTGATGATGTGCTTTTTAGGAAAAACTATGATTCAGTTTTATTAAGATGCCTGGAGAAACCTGAAGCACAAAAGGTTTTGCAGGAACTACACAATGGACCAGCTGGAGGACATTTTGGAGCTGACACAACAGCTCACAAAATCATTCATGCTGGATATTACTGGCCCACCTTATTCATAGATACCCATGAGTATGTAAGGAAATGCCAAAGTTGTCAAATCTCCAGTGGAAGATAAAGGAAACCATCTTTCCCTTTGCAACCAATCAACATTGATCAACCTTTTGAACAATGGGGATTAGATATCATTGGGGAAATAACTCCACAATCCTCCAAACAACATAAGTATATCCTTACTGCTACTAATTACTTTACTAAGTGGGTTGAAGCAATTCCGTTAAAGACAACAAACTCTGAAGGAATTATAGAATTTATAGACCAGTTCATCATTACCAGGTTTGGTGTCCCAAATGCTCTTATTTTTTATAATGCATCTTATTTCTCTGGAAATGCCATATTTGGGTTTTCTATTAGAAGAGGATTAAATTGAAATATTCTGCAAATTACTATCCCCAAGGTAATGGTCTGGCAGAGTCTACCAATAAAAAACTACTCAAAATCATTAAGAAAACTATCGAACAAAATCATAAAAACTGGCACAAATCTTTAATATTCGCACTATGGGCTGATAGAATAATGCAGAAGGCCTCTATAGGTACTTATCCATTCAATCGTGTATATGGGAAAGAAGCAGTACTACCGATCAATCTAGCGCTTCCTTCTCTAGCCCTAGTTCAATTTATTGAAGAAAGTCCCTCTTCTTCTATCCAACTCAGACATGATCAAATTTTAAAATTAGAAGAAGAGAGAGAGAAAGCCAAAATTACTAATGCTAAACATCAGCAGATAATCAAGTCATCATTTGATTCAGCTTCATCTAGTTCTAAACAGTTGCAGGTTGGTGATCTAGTTCTAAAATGGGACAAAGCACATGAGGATAAAGGTAAACACACCAAATTCCAAAAGATGTGGCTTGGACCTTTTCAGATCAGCGAGAAGATAGGACATTCGACATTCATATTACAAGATCTCTCAGGAAAGAGGGACTCTCTTCCTGTTAATGGCCTCATCTTAAAGAAATTCTTCAATTGAGGAGGTAACCCCTTCTCTTTTAAATTCAGTAGGATTTGCAGTTTTTAGGACCATTAGGAAATAAAGTTGTAAAATAGCTTCTATTGTCCTTTGCTATATTGAAATGTTGCTCGAAAGAGGTACTTTTAATATTTACTTTTGTAAAATAGAAACCTTAAACAAAAGGGACAATTTCTAGGAAATTAGGTATATTAACATTCTGAAGACCCCATTTTATTTTTGTGAAAATCCTCTCAAGATTTAGAAGTACTGTAAATCATTTTAATGTTTTCAAACTGGCCACAAAAGGGTTACCAATATCAAAACAGAGACTGATTCAATCTTAGCATCCTCAACTCTTACCTTGTCATCCATTTTCTCTTAAGGAGAAAATTATCCATCCCATTCATCCAAGTTTATGATTACTCAGAGTGTAATTCTAAAATATCTGATATAAAGATAAGGGATCTTATCACAAGCCTGCTTACCATGATCATTGGGAAATAGTCTCGCCGACATTACCAACACTGCTAACTTGTTCGATTAGATTACAACCAGTGAATGGCATTGTGAAAACAGCTGGCAACCAAACCAGGACAATGGCTTTTTATCTTACAAAAAATGGAAAAGAAAAGAAACACAAAATATGAAAACATGTTTTGAATCCATTCTTTTAATCATACTCTGAGATGGGAGGGGTCATGGACAATCAAATGGTTAAAATGTATCCCTGTCAAAACTATGAACGTTTGCTGGCAGCAGAGGCTCTACCTGTGACAAAGGAGTCAATCAAAAAGGCTAAGTTGGAAAGGTGTTTTGTTTTATCATTATCAACCAATAGAGGCCAATTTAAAACTTAGAATGTATTTAATTTTAACGAGAGAATGAAATAGAAAAAAACATGCTCTTATTATATTCAGAATGTGTGTATACTTATTTATATTAGAATTTTCCTTTTTGATAAGATATCTATCTAAAGAAAGTTCAAATATTCCAATATTTTTTCAGAGATAAATGTTTCTTCCAGTGAATTGCAATTGTTGTGCTATACAACAACCCCCCATTTCATAAAATTTTACTTTAGAAAACTATAATATGAAATGGGTCCCTTTTAGATTAAATTGGTATTAACCCATCACTCTTCTAAAGGCCTAGAAACAAACAAAACATTATAAAACCTTTTTGAGTTGATAAATAATCAGTCTTAAAATAAAATGAATAATTCTTTATTATTGCGATAAAGCGATCGCAAGATCGCATATCACAATAACAAAGGATGCATAACCATGACCCAATGATTCTCCCCGATGTGACAAACGCGAGTAACCATCGGTTATCAGGAAAACAAACAACAGAAGGCCCCTCCCCTTGCCCCGATGCAATATCGCAATCGGTAATTGTTGAATGCAATATGAATATAGCGAACTCTCCTCCTTAAAGCTCTCGATGCGAGTCAAGCAATATCACTATTGGCGATCGGGGATTCCACAAAAACTTAAATAAGATTGCCCAAGGCTTCCTCCGATCGCCGATTGCGATAAAGCCAAACGCGACTTTCGAAAAGGATTGATATGACTTTGGTATATTATATTAATTATCATTAGAAGCCTTTTCTCTTCCCGATAGTGATTCGCTTGCGTCCAACCACCAAAAAATCAAATCCACGCTTAAACGATTATTCGGCAAGTAAAGGATATAATGAGCATTTAAATGATTGACAGGTTTAAACGGCCAATTAATGGAGCAGTTATGCCTAAATCCCTTCAGAGATTGCATCCACGGGAGCCTTATGATAAATCTTCCATTATTCATTGATTGACACAATTCCTCCATACTTGGTTTTTGCCATCTATTCTCTGCATTACATTCATTTTTCTCTTGTGCAGAATTTTTCCGTAGTAGCGATTTCAGACCAAATGGGGAAGAAATCTAAGAAATATGGAACGACTTCAGCTTCTATGGTAATAGGACAACATGCCATCTATTCGAGACCAAGCAAAAAGGGATTAATCTCCGATACCACATGTCTTGGCCTCGGTAGTACTACTGGGCAGAATATTTACAACCTGGTTGAAGCCGAGGAACCTCAGCAAACATCGGTACGAACTACAACAGGCTCAAGCCGGAAATCTGATGCTACTTTAAAATATTTGGCTGATTCCTACCTACAGAGGATAGCTGCTCGAGAGAAAATTCTTCCATATACGTATGTGTTGAGATGGGAAATTGAATAAATTCCAATTACAAACAGAACATTCTGCACTATTGATGGGAGAGTATTCGGTTCATTTTAGCCCAATGATTTGAGACAAATGTACCATTTGCCCGAACCAGAGAAGAAGTATAATAAAGAATTTCTGGAGATGTTTCGAGATGAGAATGAAACTGAGTTGGAGCCTGTACAGGAATGGAGACAGAACCTGGTGAAACACAAACACGAGTCTTCGGGTAAATTATTATCAGCCAAGACATTGGAGCAGTCATGTCACCAAGAGCTAGAAAAGAATGGGAGATTGATCTCAGGAATTAAAAGTTTAACTTGGGACACCTATTGGTTGTTCTTAGTAAAACCATACAGCCAGAAAGCCGCCCTCAAATGCCTAATGGATGCAATCGAGTGTATCATTCTCGATATACATGATGCCACCTATGCTACTCAAATCAATTCTCGTGTCAGCCGCCCTCAAGAAGTGGAACCAATGCTAGCAATATGCCAACTCAGGACAAAAGGCAAACAGCCATAATGATGAATCATTGCTGCCGATTACCAGATCACTGTGGGAGAGATATTCAAGATCATATTATACCAATTTAGTAGCATTTTAATTTTGTAGTTTGTTAGCTTAGTTTAGTATTTATAGACCCTTTTATGTATTTAGAAAGGGTCGTAAGTTTTTCTATATGACTTAATCTTGAAGTTGCATTACTGTACTTTAGGCATATTCTTTTATGAAAATTGGACCAATCTTTCCAAATTTTGATAACGAAGCTTTTATGTGGATGTGCACTATTGCCTTTATTTAAAATTATTTCTAAGTCGGAAGAAGGAATTCAAATTGTGATTGGCATTGGGAATGATTCGCAGCTCATATGGTACTATTATCTATGTCTGAATTTATTCCTTTTATGTGAATTGTTGTTTGGTCATTCTTGCTATTATTGAATATGTGAATGTGTTTTAACAGTGAACTTTATACTTTCCACTATTGCATGTTTATAGTTTGCTATTCTTTCAATCATGCATGTATCAGTAATATAAAAAGAGAAGTGTAACAATGTTTTATCAATTACTTCATTCAACTATTTGAACGAAGCAATTATCATTTAAAT
>APFE031456187.1:57114-77101 GCA_000404065.3 Pinus taeda
TCCCCTGAGTATGTACTTCATGTTCCCTGAAGACACCTTCTGCAAATTATCCCTGAAAAGTTCCCTTTTTCCATTAGCGCAGGTACACAGTGTCTTATCCGCGCCAATCACTGAGATCCTCAAAAACGGGCGCGCCCATTGGCGCTCTGTCCTAGAACAACACTCGAGCCAACTAAGTTTGGTAATGATTTTTGGCAAACGTGCACCCATACTTTTTTTCCTTTCAGATCATGAAGTCTTTTGAGGGAAAAATCCATCTGATAGAGGTCGAGAGTCATCATCTATCCTTTACATCTATCCTCAGTAGCTTTTCGGAGATAATGTTGATCCACAATGGGCGTCCTGGTGCATTGAATCTTCCTCCCTTCTCCATTTATAAAAGTCTGTCTTCATGCATTAGACAAGCTATTTCTGGAGTAATGATAGTTGTGATTATGCTTGTCTGGAGTGATAGTAAGAATCTTAAAGCATAGGGAGGTTATGCTGCCGGAATCCTAAGAGAGAGAAGGTCTATTGCAAGGCATATATAGATGCTCGCCCAGCCAGAGAATAGGTTCAACGTCAGAACCTGGGTTGTATCTTTATCTGCCTATTATTCATTAATAAATGACTGCTATTATTGTTCCAATCTCATTGCCTATTATGATGTTTTATTTATTTCCTTTATGACTGAAATATAGTTGTACTTTGGTGGATTTTATGCTTGTAGTTGTCTCGGTCTTTGCATGTGCAGGTGTCCGTTCGCGAGGATCGCTAGGATTGTGACCTACTGAAGCAAGGGAGCCGGAGTGTCAACTCTACTTCGACATTTGCGTTGGATTCCAGGTTGGTCTTTGTAATCCACCTTTTAATATACAACTAGGAACTTGCATAGCAGCGTGAATTGATTGTTTCTAGACCCATTTTGGGCTAGTGGGATCGCCTCTGTCCGCAGAGGGGATTTACCTGTTCAACAGGAGCCATCCCAGGACAACCTCTGTGCAATTCTAGAAGTCAAGGAAAAGGCCTTTAGCTTCTAGATTGTGTAGTGCATGCAAGTGAATGTGAGATTAGAGCAAGGAGGCCCACATCTGTCCATGAGGGGGCGGAAATAGGTAGATCTGAAGGATGTTGTAAGGATGAGTGCAGATATGACTAGGTGTAGATGTATGCATGTGAAACAAGTGCATAAATCCATTAAACTAAAGGAACATGAAGCATGTGAAGGAACTCGCCACAACGACGACCATTAGTGCAAGACATGAAAACTCATGTGACACTTGAGAAAGGAAATCTATAACTTAAAACAACACTTCTACAAGTTAAAGCAAGTTAAACACCAATGGTCATTGAATAAAACAAGTGGAACAACACTCTCACAAAGTAAATAGACAAAAGCAATAGAAAAAAGAAGAAAAAAGAAATAAAGAAAAAGTCACTCTGAAAAGCGATGAAAATGCTCTGAAGGAGCCTTGATCTCCTAGCGAAGCTAGAGATTTATGATCAAATGTATAAGTGAGCTCTAGATATGTCCATTACATAGATTTGAGAAAAATGGAGTTCATGGCACATATGTTTGATATCAAGGACAATAGTGACACTTGGTAGAAACTTCTAAAGATGGCAATGTGTCCCCTTTGGGAAACTAATAATGGATCCCCACTTCCCAGGGATTATTTTCTCTTAGCTTCTTGCTTTTTAGGAAAATTGTCTTGCACTACCTAGAAAGACTGCACGGTTCTGGGAAGGAACATGCAACACTATGGTTCATGTATTAGGAAGTTTCTTAGCATCGTATGTTCCACGCAATTTCTAGACTGAGTGGCTTTGGGTTTCCTCTCAGGCTCTACACAATTTTTGAGTTGAACGGAAATTCTCAGCTGGGTCTGCGTAATTCTGGAGATGAAGCTCATTGCTGATATGATCTATGCAATTCTTGAGAGAAAGGATCACTAATGGGCTGCACTGTGCAATTCTTGAGAGCAAGGATGGTTTTCATCTAGGATTTCGTAGTTTCCAAAGGCAGTGCAAGAATTGGATGCAACCAAGTCACGGGGTGTCAGCTTGTGGTAAGACAACAAAGAAATTAAGAGAATAAAAGTTGTAAAGTGAAAGCTAAATTCAAATTAAAAAACAAGTACATGAGAAGTGCGAGACAAGTTGCTAATATTTAAGGAGGGACGCTCCAAAACCAAGCGAAGGAAAAATTTTGGAGGGTGGTTGTAGTCGCTACAACATTGGTGACACATTGGTAGAACTCCACCTCTCTATATGGACCTTATCTTGTGTAAAGCTATTCTAACTCCTCTAAAATTATTATTTGATTCTTTAATCATCATGACTTCCTCACTATCTTGAGTTAAAGATATAGTCCCTGCCATTCTCTTGATTGGTTTGCACACATACCAAGCCAAGTCAACTGAGTTGTTTCGATTGGTGATGAGGGGTATATTGATGCACAAGTAATGTAGACAGTCATAGTTTTAGTTTCATCTTTGGTGTTGCTCTAATGCTAGCAGACCTGGACAGTACCCCAACAGAATCACTTCAGGAACACAAGCAGCGATCAGCTACCAGCGAGCCTGGATAGTACCCTAGTGGAGTTACTTGCATCACCTCTCTGCACAAGAATCCTTTCTCTTCTTTCACCTTATTTTATTTATTTTCATTTTTCATTTTTGAGAGAAATGTGCATATGCACTTATTTATTTCATGAGGTAGAAGAGGGATCTTGACTTATTGGGAGAAAAAGAGGTTTTCTTTATAGAAGTATGTTATATATACCTCTGGCATACTTGTTAAGGTTTTCCCCCTTGCCTTTACTTGACTGAGTTGACAAGGATTACCTAAATATAGACAAATTGATTAGAGTAGGTGGTACTAGTTAAACATGCAATAATTATGTTTTCACCATGATTTAATCTGAATTGAATGTATTTTCCATCAGGGTCTCATCGACTGAAAGAACGCAAACTCTTGATAAAGATAGGGGATAAAAGATAACCAAATGTTGATAGTTGTAGAAGTCCTCTTATACTTGACCTTGCTTGTCACAAGAGCCAAACATGGTTTCATGTGAAGATAATCCTACAGGTGTGTGACAAGCAAAAAGTAAGTAATAAAAAGACAAAAGTAAATAAAGAAAAGCGAGTAAGAAAAGCCAAACATGAAATGAAAGCAAACAAGAAATCAAACAAACAAGAAATAAAACACTACTCCTACTCCTAAGCTAAACAATACATGGGCCTACTCACAGAAAGTGATACTTCTAATGCAACCACCAGTGCTTTGGTTGGCCCACGTTGGCGAAGGCATGGTCAAAATAAAGATATTTAGGTAAACTAGCACACACAAACATAAAACATTGAAGACCAACACACTTGAAGTTTAAATGTGTCCATAGAAAAGAAAAGAGTAAAAGTGCAAGACAAACACTCTATGGATGTATCATGGTGAAGAATCACATTGTGTGCAGATGACAAACATGTGCATTCTTTTGATATGGACAGACAAGAAAACATGTAGAAAGAAGAAAAAATTCTCTTCATAACATGAATTTCTACGTGTGACTCCTCCAATGCACGAGTGATAGGATTGTGTGATTCTTGGTGGAGGAGTGAAATTTGTGGATCAGGTTGATTTTCAATGTGCGCGAGAGAGTGATGATTATCCTAGGGTATTTCGATAGATTTCTGATCGAGAGTGGAACTAACCTCAAGATTGCGAGAACCTGACATAACCATCAGCTCTGGTTAAAGTGCCTTTACAACTTGAGTGATTTCCACTTCATCAATAGGTAGATACTGAAAGACCGGTGGCTTGGAAAGATCAATAGCAAGTGAATCAACATTGTGATCGAATGAAGGACTAAAGATATCATGACAACCACGATCAGAAAATTTGAGATGTACATCGACATCCTCATGATCTATCAAATCATATAGAGGGGTTGATGAGAAACATAAATTTTCACCCTTAGAATTTTCGAAAATGAAAGATGATAGATTAAGTGGATTCAAAAAGAAAGATTTATCCTCACCACAATCAAATCATGTACTAACATCCTGTGCGCTTTATGAATGATTGGAAATAGAAACATCTAGGAATGAATTTTCACAAGGAAAACTGGAAATGGTAGGATCACAGAAGATGTTAGGATAGAGCGGATGTGATGGGGACAAAAGGAGGTTATCCTTCACCGCATGTTCTTCTTTAGATTCTTACACATACTCATAAGAAATGATAGTGTAGGTTGGCTACTCAACACCAACTTCATTGACAACTTGATCCTCGTAAACATCACATTTGAAGTTTGGAATGGATGAACACAAGACACAAAATTCCAGAGGATCAATAGAACAAGAGGACAGAGGTTGAGAAAACAAGTTCTCATGAAAACCAACATGGTTGCATTCCACATCTATGTAGAAATCCAGAGTAGGAGGGGTGGGAGGAGATGACAATTCAACAGATAGGTTCGCAACTTCTCCCACCTTGTCCCGCGGAGCTATAGATGCTTGATGAGGAGTAGATGACAGGTCACCTATGACAACAACCTTTCCTGTCTTAGATTTGGAAGCTCTAACACTGAGGCATGTTCGGAGGTGTTTGAATGATTCTAACTTGTGAGGATTTTAAGATATGTGAAGAAGATATTGAAATGATTCCTTGAGAAGTTTCCAATCAATTTCATCTTCAGGGATTTGAAAAGAGAGATTCAAGAAGTGCACCCAAAATTGCACAAGAGATTTACCAGGTGATTTCCGTAATTTCAGAAATTTTTTTTGACTTCTTTATAGTCATAATGGTAGAAAGCACAAATAAACTCTTTGATCATGTTATCATAGAAGTGAATAGATGCTGTGGGAAATGTGTGACATCATTCTTCAGCATGCCCATCGAGTGTGCAAGCGAACAACCCACAGGCAATGTCATTCGAGGTGACTTCAATCCTATGATAGAAGCTTGCAAAGAAAACTCCGTGCCTTAACAGGCTTGCTCTACCTTCACCATCGTAGTTCATTTGTGACAAGTCATCAATGTTGTCGTCCAACACATTGAAATCATGTGCATAAGAAGAAAATGCCGAAGTTGAGATTGTAATGCAAGTCATGAACACTGTGTAGAGATTCAAAATATACTTTTAGGACTCATCTTTTAATCTAGCCCTTATTCTAGTGCCAAAAATGTTGACAGTGCAGGACCCACCAAAATGTTAAGAGATCTCCCTCGTAAGAAGTCCCAACTAGACCTCAAACTGTTTGGAGTAGGAGTCCGAGTAGTGGGCAGTAATGTAGTGCCTTGACCACGACAATATGCACAGCTAAGTATGATAACTTTCTTAGAAGTAATTATGTGACCTTACAACAAGTCAAGTGAGATGCGTGGGGGTTCTAACAGACATAGGGGAAAAGGATGTGTATCCCTTAGAAGCCTGTAATATTACACAACCTGAAAGGAACACACAAACATAATGACATGAGAGGCTGGAAGCGAAATAATCCACAATCCAAAGTAACAGGTTAATACAACGACACATCTTCAAAAATATTCATACAAGTGCATAAAAAATAGTTCATACACAAATGCATAAGTTAAATAACATACGTTGCTAAAGTAACTAGAATAGTCGAACTACAGTAACAACATATGCATGAAAACCTGTTGGATTAGTTATATTATTAAGTGAAAGTTCCATCCATACATACACCATTGACAACCACTAGCCCTAATAGTGGAATATTATAGTCAACGCTTCCCTCTCCACCAAAGAGATGTACTCGCTTTATGTTGTGGAGAAGCCAAGGCATGTAACAATACTCTCCAAGCCTGCTCTAAGCAATGCCTAGCCAAAAGCTTGGCTACCAAAACCTGTATTATGAGTTATGAGGTTCTATATATAGAAAAGGGTGGGGTGACCCTTGACATTCCCCTTTGACTCTTAGATTATCCTCATGACTCTTCACATTAGATAGTTACTGTTCACATTCCACCAGTGACACTTGGAATTTCACTTACAACATATTTACAATAATTTTCCACATGTACCCATGTGAGACAAAATAGGCTAGAGACATCCTAACAAGACAAAACACTATGACTCTAAGTTTGGGGAAATACCAACTTGGCAACATCCACTTGATGCTTCTCAGTCATGTACTGATGCCAAGCTTGGTACCATGCTGTGATCTCCCCAAACTTCTTTATGTTGTCTTGATAAAAGAAGACTCTTGCCTCTATGGCATCTAGGCATGTGGCCTTGGAACCTGTGTCTATCTCATACTGAAGCATGTGCACCATTTTCCTGAGTGTGGCTAGACCACCGATGTACTTTTTCATCCTGTCTGCGCTTAGCTGCAAGTCATCACTCATGGCCTTGTGAAACAATTGCTCCATGTATCTGTCGACCTTTAGTCAGACTTGGGTCTTGTGCTTAGCTTTGGTGAGGGAACTTGCATATGTTCACTCTCTTCCTCAGTTGTTGGTTTTTCCAGCTCATAAACCTTTATTGGCATTGTTTTATCTGTCATTGTGCCTTTCCTTTGTTCTTGTTCTTTTTCTGCTTCTCAGCTCATATTCTTACTTCAACTCTCATTCTGTTTGTTTTGATCTCAATTCTACTACCTGCAAGCTCTGTTTTTCTCTCTTCCTCTTCTTTGATGTCTCTATCCTATGCTTCCTTTTGATTCTCCTGATAAAGTTTTCTGCATGAAGATTGAATGTGGTTTCCCTCTGTAGATTTGTTCTCTCTTTATTATTTCAGTAATTTCCTCTTTCCCAGATTTGGTACTAGATTGTTTCCTTCTACCACCACTATTTTTCTTGCTTCCATGTCAGTTTTGATTCCTTTTCTATAAATAGTTGGGCATATGCATATATTGGCAAGTAAATTGGTGCTTTCTCAACTTCTTCCCAAATACTTCTTTTAGTGGTCTCTCTTTAAGCAAATCTTTTTGGTTCCATGGTACGATGACTGCTTCAGAGAAGTGCTTCACGTGCATGGTATCTGTGGGACAGAGCGTACACTCATGGCAAGCAAAAATTAGCTCTTACAAATCCAACTTCATAGCATGAGTAAGCAGCAACCAAGGAATTTAATGAGAGGAAATGTGTAGTTTGATTGACAAGGGGTGACTGACTAACTATGGGAATTTTGCACTCTGTAGTCCCAACAATCAATGTTGAAGCTTGATGTTTGGAACTACACAATGCACAGTTAAGTCTTAGATAGGGCTTGGGAGGGACTGCATATTGCGTAGTCTCATTGACCAAACTAGGATACTAGCTCCTGGAATTGCGTAGTACGTAGTTGGAGCCATCCCAAGATAACCTCTACACAATTCCAGAAGCCAAGGCAGAGGCCTTGCACTGCTAGATTAAATAGTGCATGCAAGTGAATGTGAGATTCGGGCACGGGGAGCCCAGATCTGTCCATGGGGGGGTGAAAATAGGTAGATCTGAAGAATGATGTAAGGATGAGTGTAAATATGACTAAGTGTAGATGTATGCAAGTGAAACAAGTGCAACAATCAATTAAACTAAAGGAACATGAAGCATGTGAAGGGAGTCGCCGCAACGATGACTGTTGGTGCAAAACAAGAAAACTCATGCGACACTTGAGAAAGGAAATCTATAACATGAAACAACACTTATACAAGTTAAAAAAAGGTAAACTCTAGTGGTTGTTTAATAAAATGAGTGAAACAACACTCTCATAAGCTAAATAGACAAAAGCGATAGAAAAAATAACCAAAGCCAATAAAAGCAAAACTCACCCAAAAAAGCGATGATAATGCTCTGAAGGCTCCTTGATCTCCTAAGGAAGCTAGAGCTTGATGATCCAATATATAAGTGAGCACTAGAGGCATCCATTACATATATTTTAGCAAAATGGAGTTCATGACATGTATGCTTGAGATCAAGGCCAACAATGACACTTGGTAGAAACTTCTAAAGATGGCAACCTGTCACCTTCGGGAAACTAATAATGGATCCCTACTTCATAGGGATGCCTTTCCTCTTAACTTATTTCTTTTCATGAAAGCTTCCATGCATTGCTCAGAAAGATTGTGCAATTCTGGGAAGGGCTAGACAACTCTTTGGTTCATGCACTAAGCAATTTCTAAGCACAATATGCTCTACACAATTTCTAGCCTGCCTCTCAGGCTCTATGTAATTTCTCAGCTGAAGATAAGCTATGATCTGGGTTTGTACAGTTCTGGAGCCGAAGCTCACTGCTAAGCTGATCTATGCAATTCTTGAGAGCAAGGTTCACTGCTGGGTTGGGTTGCGCAATTCCTGAGAGCAAGGTTGGATGCCCTTTAGGACTTCATAGTCTGCCAAGGCATTCCAAGAACTAGATGCAACCAAGTCACAGGGGGTCAGCTTATGGTCAGATAACAAAGCAAATTAACATAAGCTTTAAAGTGAAAGATAAAATGAAATTAAAACACAAGTACCTGAGTAGTGCAAGAAAAGACACTAATATTTAAGGAGGGATGCTCGAAAATGAAGTAAAGGAAATATTTTGGAGGGTGGTTGTAGCCACTACAACACCTTTGAATCAGTAAATTCTTTGAAGCAGAACTATGTTTTTTTCTTGTTGATCTCATATTGGAAAACTAGAAATAATAGTTGATTACAATCTTGCATTTCAGTGTTCATTCCCATGAACTTCAAACACAAACATAGTCAAATTATCATAACAAGAAAACAAAGGATAAATGGATAAACCCTTGCCCTTCTCTTCATAGTGGTTCTAGAGATTGAGGTGTAGGTTCTCGTCCAGGACATTTGTGTGATTCTTTGATTTTTTTTGGAATTATGGCATTCTTGTCACCAATCTTCTTTCATTCTAGTTCGAAGCAGCATGGCCAGGAAATCCTCACACGGTATGCTAATTCGGTTCGACTTTTACCCAAATAGGCTCCTCTTTGAATTGGATTTGAAATTTATTGATATTACATTTGAGTCACGAATTTTGATTCCGTTTCTATGAAACTAAGCATGTTTCTGAAGTGGATTTCTAAGATAGATGATTCCTACAAATGGGGTGCCAATGATGTTAAGTATTTGTGGTTGTTTTTTGAAGTTTTCAAATTTCATTCAAACTTTCATTGGAGCGTTGCTGATGTTTTATGAAATATGGATGCTAGTCACTAGAATTGTCATGTTCACCCTCCTCCGATTGCACCTTCACCCAAAAATGTTGGTTGGTATAATTTACCAGCAAAATTAATGTCCCTTCATTCCTTTCTGGGGAAAAAACTGGATGTTACATATTCAAATCCTCAGTTGATCTCGAGGAAATATCAATTTTAGTTTCAGAAGCTTGGACAACACTTTTGATATAGTTTCTAGAGTGGATCTTGAGACACTAAGTCTTCTAGATCCTTGGTAAGTCATTTGTTTTTTTATTTGTTGTTCTATTTTAAAATTTTGTTTCAAAAATAATTTTATAGGATAGGTTTCCATGTTTGTGATATATTACGAAGTGAATGTTTCAAATTAGAGGTATTATTATGTGTGCATTAATGCATGTTTCATTTTCCCTTACCTTGAATTCAATCCATTAAGAGTGATACTCATTAGTTTTGGAGACCTCAGTTCAATATTGTTAGTTTTTTCTGGTGTCTGAGGTGTCATATATTTGTGTTTTCTTTTACTTTTCCCTAGAAAATGTCAAGTTTTAAGCATAAAAACATGCTCATCTTAGGCACCTATGATACCATATTCCCATTTTGGCTTAGAAGGTCCTCACTAGCACCTTAGGAATTTATAACCATCACATTATATATCTTTATTATGTCGCTAATAACAATCCTAGTTAACTGGGGCACTCTCCTAATTAATTTTATTAAAAGGATCTAACTGTTTGATTTGAAAGAGGGGGTGGGGATGGTTTGGACCATAAAAAATGATACCAGTCCTAGGGAACTCGATTATTCTCCAAATCACTTTCTTAGAAGGATCCAACTGTGTTGCATAAAATAGGAGAAGGGGGATTATTTGAATTCAAAAAAAGAAATAGCATTCCCTGTGAATTGGGGCACCATCCAAATTAATTTTATTGAAAGGGTTTAGCTATGATGCTTAAAACATTGAGGGAGGGGGGATGGTTTGAAGCATCAAAATCCTATTTGTATTCCTTTACATGATTTGAAAGAGAGGACATGATTTAGCTTGTGCAATTGTTTTTTACAAGTAATTACTTCTGTTCTTTTTTCTCTTTGGAATAATTTACTTCAGGTTAAAATTATTTTGATAATGACTTCTGATCCTTTTTCTTTTCAGAATCATTTCCATAAGTTTATTTTTATTTTTTACTGCAAGTTGTAAGAATAATGCATGTGGCATGTTCTATTCTTGGTTTCCCCATTCCGTTGGGGTGGTATTCAAATCGGGGTTGAATGTCTCAATATCTTATGCCTTGGATGTACTTGTCCTACCTAAATTGAAATTTATTGTTTAACCTATAAAAGCCCATATGCATACCTTATTGCACCTATAAAATATGGTTGTTCCTATACCTAAGAAGTGGATCATTACCCAAATGATGGCTTCAATGATTTCTTCTCTTCCAGATCACTACCTTCATTTTAATTGATTTTGAATATAGAATATAATTTTCATTTGCTTAAACTAGATGCTAGTAGGAATTGAGGTATGCATGTTCCATCGTGTTTGCTCCAAACTTATCATGGTTGTATGGGAAATGTGGTTGACTGCATTTGGATCTTATGACTTAGATGTTCCTTTATACCCAAATTGACCTCTATTGAAATTGAAGGAAAGGGTGTGCAATAACAAATAGATTGAACCTACAACTATAACAAAGGAAACCAAAAAAATTATTGAGCCAACGGGAAAGGGATGAAGGATTTTTTATTCATGACCAAAGTTTAATCTACATTGAAAATTGTCAGTATAGGATTGTGGGTGACTTCTAGGCTATTAGAGGAGAAATTTCAAATGCCCAATTCCTTGTTCAACTCTATGATATATTTATATAGGATAAAACAAAACTATTCTTTGTGAGTATAGTGAATTGAATATCTTTTGATAAATAAATTATAAATTAGTTAGTAACATTTAACCCCCTAACTTGTATCCTTATCAGTTTTTCAACCATTTCCAATGTCTTTTGCTAACCATGATTAGACTGTATTACTTTTATTCTCTAGACACTTTCAATGTTAAGTACAATGTGTTCTTCATTTCATTAGCTACAAAAGAGGGAGTCTATTTGATGGAAGATACTTCAGTGATGTCCTGAGAGTTTTTCTATATTCAAATCAAGAATATTTTCTTTTTATTCTATAAGTGTATACAAAAGGTTATTAAGATGTTAGTGAATTAGGACAAATAATAGCTACTTTATTTTTTATCTCCATTAGTAGGATCCAACTATTTTTGAAGAAAAAATGTCAAAGATGGGTTCAATGATGCTAGGCTACATTCTTTTGTATCCTCATATCCGCATGGAAGTATTTTGCATTTTTTCTTTTCCCTGTCTCAGTTAGGCAGATGTTTTATTTTTTATTTTTGGGGAGATGTGAATCCAATTTAAGCATTATTGTGTTCCCACTTCAATGTGGGGAGTCATCAAAATCAACCAAGGAATATGTTCAATGTTTCTATCGCCATCAAGGTTTGACTTGGATTGTTGTCTCAAGTTTCAACTAATATACCACAACCCCATGGACAAGAAGGAAGTTTTCTTTCAGTATGGGCTTTATTTTGTGGTTTTACAAGGAATGATACAAAGACATATCTCAACACAAAGAAGGAATTTATGTCAATCATTTTTTGGTTGGAAATCTTACTTATAGTAACTTACAACTACCTTTTGACTAAGAGGCTATGTTATCAGGGTCTTTCTAGGTTGTCAAATCACTCGAGAGCATCTAGCCCACATCTACACCCAATTTGGCAATTTTGAACATGGTTCTTTGTAGTAATACAAGCCTCTTCACCTTTTTATTTGTGGGTAGACCTCACACCTATGGGATGAAATGCTTTTAAAATTTGACTTTGAAAAATCAAAAGAAAGTTCTATTTCTATGAGTTTGATCAAAATTAATGGATTTGTAAGATGCCAATCTTTCCTTAGAGATCATAACTATGTAGATTCATAGCATGATGGGATAACATGTATTCCCTTTTTGGTTCCTCAAAACTACAGACTTTGACAAAGAGGCAAGATCTTATCTATATTTTGACCTTTATTGTTGACATTAAATTCAATTTTTTTTTTTTCATGCTTCAATGATTGGTCTAATAATCAGATTGAAAATTTTGATTCTTCTTTATCGAACTGAACTTGATGCAATACGTGATGATAATGTCCCCCCCATCAATATTTATTGTTTTTACAGTCTAATATGCTTGATGCACTTTGGAAAAGAAGCCCCTCTAGATCAATGTACTTAAAATGCATTCAGACTACTCTGAAATAGGCCTCAAGTTCTATGAACAATCAACTTTGGTTTCTTATTTTCTTCAGTATTTATTATTGATTAGAATAAAATAATTGTTAAAAAAACTAGATCCAATTCATAGAAGAACCTCTAGAAATAGGGTGATGAATAAATCCAAGAGAGAAAAACGAAGGCGCTATGAAGGTGGTCATTTGATTTTGGTATGGATTTTAGTATATCATACAAGCTTGAATTTGAGACGGTTTTCTTATTATTTATTTGTGCATGGAAGGTGCCACACTGATGGTTATCCAATACATAAAATGACCAATCCATATATGAAATATTTGCACATACTTGTAAACCCAAATCCTTAGACCACCTTTATTCTGTTTTTTGTAGGTTGGAAGTACTGAGAACTTATATGTTGCCAACACAGAATTACTGCATCAAACAATCACAATCACGATTTAGAAAATGAAATGAAAGATAATTGGTTGCTATGAACTTAAGCTATAAATTATAACGTCCAAAATGATAGACGATTTATTACATCAAGCTAAGAACTTGCATTCCTTTAAAAAAAATGTAAACAAAACAATTGTGGATAAAATTTAGTATAGATTTATTTAACCCAAATCTATTATGAGTGGGCATATTTTCGCTCAAACATATTTTGTCCTAATATATCTAGAGTTAACATTATCTATATTAATAGATAACATGACCTATATTAGTGATTAGAATACAAATACCCACTATGACCTACATTAGTGATTAGAATTAGATACCCACTTGAAAACTTCCCATTTGAAAGGAATATTTGTAACATTTGCATGAAGAGATTCTTGAACATTACACTTATTGAAGTATTCATTTGTTTATACTTCATAATACAAGTCATATCCACCATAAAGGAACCCCATTTCTCTCCTAGAGACTTGCAAGTAGTAGCAGTTACACTCAAATAAAGGCTACATGATTTTTTTGTTTCTAAAATGATGCAATACTAAAACTTTGAAGTATATTACCTTATTTTGTGAATCTATAAGCTTGCCTCTTGTCCTTACTCTTGAGTTTGTTTTCTTAAGACAACGAGGTTCATATATTTTACATATGTCAATCTCATTGTACTCCTCAAACATCGAATTTACAACCTTTGTGCGTTAAGGAGAACATGGGTTTGGTTAAGTTTATAAGATGAGCAATAAATATTCATCTCTAGGAGCCATAGGCCCAACCCCTACCTCCATGTTCCACATGGCTATTTCGGGATGCTAGGCAAGGGCCATCAACCCCATACCCATTGGGCTTCTTGGAATTCATATTTGATATAGAAACCAATTGCATTATGTCCACATGGAATTATTGTAGTAAGTATGAGAAAATGTCTTTGACCTCTTAAAGTCTAGACATTGTGTTTATTTTTGTTGTTATATGTGCGTATTTTATGCATGGTTCATGTTATACTGTTTTAATCGTAATCTATTGTAGAATAGTGTTACATCATCTTACATTTTCATATGGAAATGAGCTTGGTACGAACCTATATGAGAGGTTTCTTTCAATATAACCATAAATTCTAACGAGTACCATTTCTTAACAATTGGCACTAAATAAATGTTAATCTATCCCATGATGTTGATTTATTTTTAGGTGATATGAGAAGTAACTTGGTGAATAAATGGTCAAATATTGCTAGTGCGATTAAATTTCAAGTGTTTCATTTTATAAGGCGACTAAGGTTTGAAACTCATGGTAGTTGGAAGGTGTTGGGATGGGGTCCCCTAGGTCCAATGTTGACTAAGTTTTGTAAAAGCCTCCACATTTTAAGGAGTGGAGCGCGTAGGTCATTAGGAGTCAAGGGGTTTTAGGAAGGTTGAAGCCCCTTAGTTTTTGTATTGTTTTGAGCTCTGCCCATGGTTTGTAGACCATGGTATTGTAATAGGAAAAATTATATAAAGGGATTTCTTAGCTTGTCTAAATGGAGATAGTATGTGATGTGACGTTCTGATACTTTTGTCTTGAGTCTTTTATCTTTTGTAATCAAGCAAAGGGGAAGGCTTCTGCTGCTATGTGTGCAGAGATTTTGGTAATTCGATAGTTGTGTGCACAGGCCCCTGCAACTGAGTGCGCAGGGTCAGAGATTTATACTATAAAATAACTGAAGTAATAAAATAAGACTTGGAAGAAAAGTTGTGTTCTTCTATCCATTTAAATTTTTTGTACTTATATTTGAATATTGTTTGTTGTAGCATATTTTCCATATAATTGCATCGTGAAGGCCTAGATACTGTTATTTATGTTGAATAATACATAGTGAAGTAGTTATGCATAGATTATGAATCTGTTAAGTAGAGAAATTTTTCTACAACTGTTTTTATAAAGTTAATGTGTCGTAAAGGTTGGATTGAGCCCTAGATCAGAAGAAACCCTACAACCACACTCATACCCCTATGGGTGCAAAAACTTGGTTATAGAATTCCCCTATATTACCTCGGGTGAGACTGTGATCTACCCTACGCAAGTTGTTTCCAAAAGGGTCGGTAATATAGGGCTTTGTTGGTTAGCGCAACCTAACTTTGAACCTGTGTCTAAATCCCCAAAGGCAACAAGTGGTTCCGTTGATGGGACCGAGATCTATTTAAGGGATGTGGATGTGGCATCTGACTGAGAAGGAAATTCAAAATTTAGTTGAGCGAAAGGAGAGCAATTTTGTAGTAGAGGAAAATAGAAATCCTCACTTATCGACAAAAGCTTGGTTATAGAGGTACTCTTATATAGAACAAGGCAAGATATTTTTTCGTTCTTTCCCTGGCGAATTGTATGAGTGGCTTGCAAAATTAGTTAATAGTCAGCCTTGTTGGGAGCAAGATAAGAATCTTGTTTGGACCGCAGAATTAGTAAATAAGCTCAAAGAGACATATATTGAGAAGATTAAAAGAAAATAAATACAAAACAAAGAATCATGTGTAATGTGGTATACCACATGGCCTTTGAAGGCATATTTCTAAAAGAAATTTCAAAGAAAAAAAAGAAAAAACTACGAGGAATTGGACTTACTTTAGAGTGTTTTCACCACCTACCTTGACCTTTATGCAATATTTTCATCCCCAAATCCCAAGGCTGTTCTTAAGTTTGTAATGTACATGGCTAATCATATGTTCAGTTTGTCTAGTTTCTAGATACAAGTAGTGGTTTCCAAGGCCTACCTATTCACAAAACACTTAGTTCATAGTTCTAAGGATCTATACAAATATGATTTTATTTTTTAACCATGTGTTTCTTTGTTGATTAAGGTCTCGTGTGATTCTATTTATAGAAAATGAAGAATGCTACTACATTGGAAATAAATTGTACTTGCATGAAGATCTTGTAATGTGCTAAGTCACTGATCCTCCCAAATAATAGTGATATTCCCAAGTTCCAAGGTCATTAATTGCACATCCTGAACCAATTTAGGTTTAACTTTGACCTGCATATATATACCATGACAATGCTCAAGTATTGTTTTGAGCTTCGCCCATGGTTTTCAGACCATGGTATTGTAACAGGAAAAACTATATAAAGGGATGTCTTATCTTGTCTAAAGGGAGAGATTATGTGATGTTATGTTTTTATACTTGTGTCTTAAGTCTTTTATATTATGTATTTAAGAAAAGGGGAAGGCTCTTTCTGCTGTGTGCGTAGGCCCCTACAGCTGAGTGCGCAGGCTGCTACAGCTGAGTGCATAGGGTCAAAACTTTGTATTATCAAAGAATTGAAGTAATAAAAGAATACTTGGAAGCATGACTCTATTCTCTTATCTATTTTTAGTTTTTGTACTTATGTTTGAATATTGTTCATTGTAGCATATTTTTCATATAATTGCATTGTGAAGGCCTGGATACTATTATCTATGTTGAATACTACATAGTGAAGTAGTTACACATAGCTTATGAATATCTTAAATAGAGAAATTATTCTAAGACTATATTTATGAAGTTAATGGTTTGGGAAGGTTGGATTAATCCCTAGATCAGAAAAAACCCTATAGCCACACTCATACCCCTCTGGGTGCAGAAACTTAGTTCTATCATCCCGTCATATTACTCAGGGTGAGATTGTGATTTGACTTACGCATGTTGTTGCCAAAAAGGAAGATAATATAGGGCTTTGTTAGTTAGTGAAACCAAACTTTGAACATGGGTCTAAAGCCCTGAAGCCAACAAATGGTTCCATTGTCCGCACTGGGATCTATTTAAGGGATGTGGATGTGGCATCTGACTAAGAAGGAAATTCTGAATTCAGTGGAGTGAAAGGAGTGCAAGTTTACAGTACAGGAAAAGAGAAATTTGTGCTTATCGACAGAAGCTTGGTTACAAAGGTACCTTTATATAGAAAAACACAAGATATTTTTATGTTCTTTCCCTGATGAATTGTATGACTGGCTTGTAAAATTAGTTGATAGTTATCCTCGTTGGAAGCACGATAAGAATTTTGTTTGGACCCTAGAATTAGTAAAGAAGCCCAAAGAGACTGATACTAAGATCACAAGAGATGTAGACCTCTCGATCGATAGCATTCTTGGAGGATTCATCACAGAAATCACAATTGACATGTCAATATTATATAGCGAAGCCGAGCGAAGATTATTCAAAGGTCCGTGACGTAAGTATTTTAACTCGTTAAAGCTATGGATTAAAATGTTATTGTGTGAAAAGGGTGTATGTGAGCGAATTCATGTTTAAGAATAGCCAACTTGGGACTACGCGAAGTGGGAAAGTATAGGGATCTAAAACTGATTATGGTCGTCTACTAGGTGATTCAAATAGTGATGAAGAAATGAGTAACCCTAGCTGATCTCTAGGAGCATCACAGTTAGGAAATCAGGGTATGTCTACAATTCCCTATCTATCCACTCCACCTCCACCTCCACCTACATTGCATACACCCACACCTCCACGTCCACGTCCACGTCCACGTCCACCATTTAATATGGCCAACACAGTGAAAATGCATGTGTTCAAGGGTTTGGGATCAGAAGGCCATGAACACTTATGGTTTTTCATAGAAGATGTGTGGAAAACACAGAAAATTAATGATGGTGGTATGAAAAAGGCCCAACTTGTCATAGCGTTTCGAGATAGAGCACTGTCTTGGTACATAAAGTATAGCACGATGAATCCCATTGTTATGATGGATGAGACAAAGACAACTTTAAATTCAGAATTCATAAAGTTGAAGTCACAGTCACAATGTTGTACAGAGATGAAGGAAATAAAGAAAGTGAAGAATGAAAGTGCATGGAAATTAGACCAAAGGCTCAAGTGTTAGATCAGTCAAGGGAATTTCGATATTACTAACCAAGTACATAAAGAATGGTACATATCTACATTATTAACACATCTAATACTTTAATTATCACAACAGAATATCAACGCACAATCTCAAACCTTAGAGATTATGATGATGTTAGAAGCATCTCCAGTCTATGACATGCATGTAGGAGTCTAGTAGATCCAGTCACAACTTGAAATTTTTTGTTGGCATCATGACTCAAGTTTGGCGCTATGACATAGGTGCTATCCTTGATGGCAACTCACTCAAATGATAGATCATAGTTTAGGCTCTCAGAATGAAAGAAAAAGAGATATACGTAGGCTCCTCTTAACCAAGTCGCATATACACGCAGGTTCGACGATCAAAATGCACGTATACATATGCAGGCACTTTAATGCAAGGAAAAGCATGTACATGTGGGAAAGCTTATTTTTGGTCCATGATATTCAGTCCTTGGTATTTGAACCTATGGTTTTGGACCACGGTATCTTTTCCGCAGTGTCGAACCTAGGTATTGGGTCCATGGTATTGATTCTCTATGGTTTTGGACCATGGCATTGAGTAAGGCATAAGACTATAAAAGGGGGAAGAGATGATTAGGCAATGTGATTCACTCAAGCATTGAATATCTTATGAAGAGCAAGACCTAGAATTGCGTTATGGTGCATAGCTGGATCTGAACCAAGGAGGAACCTGAGTGCCAGAAGAAGGATAAGTTCTATTGTTGGGTCAAGATCTTAAGGCTTGAATAGTAGTATCTTTGTGTGATTTTGATATGTTATATTTGGCACATGACTTGATCTATAAATCTGATAATATGGGTATATCTGATGTTTGAATAAGTGAAAAGGATAAATTATCTTTTATATATCTGTACGTAGGTTCGGCACAGCAGAGGCGCATATACACGCTAATTAAGTAAGATAAAATTGTGTATATGCTGGCTGGCCTTAATACAGAGGTGTATGCATGTAGGTTCTACATATCTAAGTAGCGTACATCTCATGAAATATGTTTTATCTACTTCTGTTTATTGTTGTAGTGTTCTAGGTTCAGGATTGGTGTCTGGTTACTGTTACTATATTCTGGTTACAACATTCAGAGAAGTGATTGTTTAATTCAGTTTTTGATTGGTGCAAAGGAGATTGGTTGATGCAAATACATTTGATGTTTGATCAATTTTATTTATGGATCTAGTTTGAAAATTTATGAAACGTGGTCCCTGGAAGAAAAGAGAAGGTTTTAGCCTTCTGTAGGTTAGCGCCTACGTACTAGTACATCAGCTAGTAGAAGAGCTAAGGGGGTTGTAGCTCCCTTCAAGGAGAAGCTAGAGAATGAGAGAAGGTTGTAGGCTTCTACAGGTAGAAGCTTACGTACTAGTTTAGGACTGCACCAATACAAAAATATTGTAAAAAGAAGTTTCTTATTAAAATGAAGATAGAGACGAATTGTAGCAGGTGGTTTTCACACACATTGGGTTTCCACCTTATATTTTGTGTCCATGTGTGATGATCTGTTCTATTTTACTGCACCTGTTTACTATTCTTATGGTTAATGAAGTTCTAATGCACTGATTAAAGATCGACATTTAATGAATCATAAGTTTACTGATATATGTTGGTTGCCTTAGACATAGTAGCGTATATACGCAGTTTCCCATAATTGAAGTAGCATATACAAATTTGATTTTGAACTGAAAAATAATTGATTTGATAATACTAATTCACCCCCCCTCTCAATATTATTTCCAACAATTGGTATCAGAGCAGGTCCTTCAGAAGAAGCTTGATCGCTTGAAGGAAGATCTATCGTCATGAGAAACTATGAAAAGGAGGCATCTATCAGGCCACCAATCTTGATGGAAGCAACTTCACTATTGGAAGGTAAGAATCACAATCTATCTTCAATCTCTTGGTACATAAGTTTGGGATATCGTGGAAACAGGATACACATTTCCATCAGCAACTCCTACAGTTACGACTGGTAAGAAGCAGTATGAAACAAATGCAAAGGCTGTCAATACTGTATTAGGGAGCTTATCTCAATCAGAATTCGTCAAGGTTATGCAGCTCAAAACTGAAAAAGAAATATGGGACAAGATCATTCTGAGCTATCAAGGAGACGATCAGGTAAAACATGCAAACTACAAACTCTCAGAATTCAATATGAAAATCTCAAAATGCACAATGATGAAAGTGTGGCTAACTATTTCTTATGTATAGATGAAATTGTTAATCGTATGAAAAGCTTGAGTGAAGAGATAAAAG
>APFE031456187.1:77659-119694 GCA_000404065.3 Pinus taeda
AAATAGTGATGAAGATGAACAATGTAATGATTATAAACTTTTGATGGCTTTTGAAGATGATGATTTCTTGGATGTTATAAATGAAGAAGGTCTTTATGAAGAAATTTCTAAACTTAAAATTTGTTTAGAAGAAAAGAATATGATTATAGATAATCTGACATTCCAACTTGCTGAAAGGGAAAAACAAAATGAAATGCTAGAATGTGAAATTGTGGGACTTAGAAAAGATATTGAGAAAACAAAAGCTCTTAATCCTAGATTTTCTAAAGGATCTAAAACTTTATATGAGATTATCAAAGTACAGTATTCTCCTCTAATCAAGACAGGTCTTGGATATATTGAAGAAGCATCTCAAGCATAGAATCCATCGACCTCCAAAAGTTATCTTGATGCAACAACGAGAAGTTAATAGGTTGACAATTGAAAGCAAAGGCACAATGCAGATCACCAGGGAAATTAGGGACAATTTACTTCAAGAATGAACAGAGATCACCAAGTAAATTAGGGGCAATCTACTTCAAGGATGAACAGAAGCTACAACCAGCTGCAGGTAAATCATTCTCAATTTGCCTCAAGAATATTTGCCTATGGAAACTACAATCACCTAGATGGTAGGTTTGATAATTGCAGGAATTTATTCAATGGCCAATGTTTCTCTTGTCATAACTTTGGACACAAAGTTGCTCAATGTTTTTCCTACAAAACCATCATGACTAGAGAAGCACGAAATCAAGGGAGTGTGACTGGGATCATGAAAATGACCTACAATAACTTTTCTACTCTTGAAAATGAAATAGAATGTTCTATTTGTAACAACTTCGGTCATGAAGATTCTGAATGTAGGAGTAGGTTTCAACAAACAACTCAAAAGGAGCAAGATTCATTTAGTTCCAAAACATGGAGAAAGAAAGAACTGCAACCAGAAAGATGTGGTATAGCCTTATATGCGGAAGGGTAGGAAAACCAATGGTACATAAACAGTGGATGCTTGAAACATATGACAGGTGATAAAGAAAGACTTCAGTCATATAGTGCCTTAGAAAAGGAAAGGAAGGTCTCATTTGTAAATGACATCCCTGCACTCATAAAAGGTAAAGGTTTTGTTTTTTTGAAAGAAAAGGTCAAAGCTGGAAATGTCATGTATGTTGATGGCTTCAAACATAATCTATTGAGTGTCAGTCAAATGTGGGATCAAGGAAATGAGGTAATATTTCGATCAAATGGATGTATTGTTCGTGAGCTTGATACAGGAGAAACAATGATCAAAGGCATAAGAACTAATAAATAACTTATACGTACTCAAGGGAGGACAATAACAATGTTATCTAAGAAAGAATGATGAACACTGGCTATGGCACAGAAGATTGGGCCATCTAAGCTTCTCTCAGATCAGGAAAGCATGCAAATATCAGGCGATTTGTGATCTCAGTGACATTAGAATTCCAGACAATACAATATGCAAATCATGTCAGCTTGGCAAGCAAACCAGAACTAATTTCCCTGAGAAGGAAGGATTAATTAGTAAGCCACTTGAACTTGTCCATACTGATGTATGTGGTCCATCCAGGAAAAGCTCACCTCTAGGAGAAGAATACTTCATATTGTTCATTCACAACTTTTCCAAGATGTGTTGGATAGGACTTTTGAAGCATAAAGACAAAGCTTTTGAAAAGTTCAAAGCATTCAAAGCCTTGGTTGAAAATGAATCAGATTGTAGAATCAAATGCCTCAGGTCTGATCGAGGAGGGGAATTTACCTTGGAAGAATTTTTTGATTTTTGTGAAGAACATGGAATAAGAAAGGAATTCTCTACTGCAAGGACTCCTCAGCAAAATGGAATAGTGGAAAAGATGAATAGAACAGTTCAACAAATGGCTTGTGCTATGCTTGATGAGTCTATAACTCCCGCAACCTTCTAGGGTGAAGCTGCATTTGCTGTTGTTACTATTCTCAACAAAACAAACGTCCAGGTGAACAACACTCAAACTCCTCATGAACTTTGGTATGGTAAAATACTTCAAAATTTTTGGAAGCAAATGTTACATCAAAAGGATTGATGAAAACCTCGGCAAGCTTGAACCTAGAGCAAATGAAGGAATTCTCCTTGGTTACTCTTCCCGAAGTAAAGGATATAAGTGTTACGATAAAATACTTGGAAAAATAGTTGAAAGTATTGATGTGGTGGTTGATGAAGTAGGAAATAATCCAAGGTGGGTAAAATCCGAAGATTTCTAAGATGATGAAGACTACCCTTCAACATCAAATTAGACTAATGATGAAGAAGTAACCTATGAGGCACCAGAAGAACAGATAAGGGTAGAAGAAAAGACTCCATCCAAGTATGTCTAGAAGAATCATCCAGAGACTCAAATTTTGGGGCAGAAAGAGGCGGGTGTACAAACAAGAAGAACCATTTCAGAAGCTTCAAGCTATCTAGCATTGCTCTACTCCACTGAACCGTGAATTTTAAGTGAAGCATGTAATGATGAATGCCGGTTCAAGGCCATGAATGAAGAACTTGAGTAGATTGAAAAGAATAACACTTGGGAGTTGGTTCCTAGACCAAATGATAAAAATGTCATAGGGACCAAATGGATATTCAAAAACAAGCCAAACAAAAATGGAGATGTTATTAGAAACAAGGCCAGACTTGTTTGTAAAGGGTTTGCTCAACAAGAAGGTATAGACTTTGAAGAAACCTTTGCACTGGCTGCTAGACTTGAAGCCATAAGAATGTTCCTTACTCTTTCTAGCTTTTAGAAGTTCAAAGTATTTCAAATGGATGTGAAATCTGCCTTTTTAAATGGAGACTTAGAAGAAGAAGTGCATATTGAGCAACCAGATGGATTCATCCTTTGAAATGATCCGAAACTTGTATGCGGACTTAAGAAGGCACTCTATGGTCTTAAACAGGCTCTAAGAGCTTGGTATTTTCAGTTGGACAAATATCTCCATCAACAAGGTTTTTCAAAGGGATCAATAGATAGCAATCTATATATAAAAATTGACAATGATAAATTGCTAATACTTGTTGTGTATGTTGATGATATCATCTTTGGTAGCAATATAGAAACCATGAGTCAAGACTTTTCTTTGGTGATGTAGAAAGAATTTGAAATGTCCTTACTTGGCGAGCTCACATACTTTCTTGGCTTACAAGTCCAACAAAACAAAGACGGTATTTTTCTATCACAAATCAAGTACCTGAAGCAGATCTTGAAGAAATATGGGATGGAAGATTCAAAACCAGTATTTACCCCTATGGTAACAGGATGCAGCCTCAGTGCAAATGATGAATCAGTAGTAGTACATCAACCAACCTATAGATCCATGATTGGTAGTCTGCTCTATTTAACAGGTACCCGACCAGAAATCATGCATGCAGTGGGAATAGTTGGAAGATTTCAGGCAAATCCAAAGGAAACTCATCTTCAGGAAGTTAAGAGAATTTTCAAGTATCTTCAAGGAACTCAAAACTATGGCTTATGGTATCCTAGGGATACAGATCTCACACTTCATGCATATAAAGATGCAGATTGGGCAAGAAGCGTGGATGATAGAAAAGGCACTAGTGGTGGTGCATTCTTTATGGGTTCCAAATTAATATCTTGGTTTAGCAAGAAACAAAGTGAAATTGCATTATCTAAAACTAAAGCAGAATATGTAGTTGTTGCAGCTTGCTGCACACAACTCCTTTGAATGATGCAAACATTGCAAGACATTCAAATCACTTGTACTCCACCTATCTCCATTTTTTGTGATAATATAGGTGCAATTAGTATTTCAAAGAATCCAGTCATGCATTCGAAGACCAAGCACATGCCTATCAAATATCATTTTCTCCGATAACAAGTGCTTGAACAAAAGGTCAAATTGGAGTATGTTCCCTCCAAGGAACAAGTTGCTAATATACTCACCAAGCCACTGCCCAGGGAGACATTTGAATACCTCAGACAGAAGCTGGGAGTAGTTGATGCATCATCTTCCTATTGAAATTATCTGTTTTAGAGAGAAATGGTTGTATGTGAGTTTCATGAAGCGTATCCGCGTGCATACGCAGGTTTCTATGGATACAGTCGTGTATATGTTGGTTTGAAGAAAAATAGTGGGGCTAGACTTAGGATGAAAAGAGTCTGATATGGGTCTGACAGAGACCATCTGGCACATGTTCAGGGGGGGCATATATACTTCTAATAATGCATTATTGGCATTATCTTAGAAGATCTTGGTCTAAGTTCACAGTTGTTTTTGGTTTCAGGTGGAACAGGCGCAAAGGGAGAACATGGTTGCTGGTCTGAATGATGATTGACAGATGCTGCTGATGATAGTTGTTGAAGACTATCATAGTCTTGTTGTAGATATTTCATCTCTATGTCATATATTTATTTTCTTATCAAGGTCATGTAACGGCCTACTTTGGTTTCCCAACTATGCCTGGGATGGATGATGTAATGTTCTTGCTTTATCATGTGTAAACTTTTGGTGTATCCCCACTTGGTTGGGTGGATGAGTCAACATTGGTATATCCCCACTTGGCTGGAAGATGGATGTATGTATGAGTCTTTGGTGATAGGAAGGTCATTTATGATGTATAAAGTCATGTTTCTTCTTGTAGAACATCTTCTTGTAGACCTTTCCTACAGTCAGGGGGAGCACAGACAACACAAAAAAGTAGAGATTTTCAGCATGTACTCAGGGAGAGCATAACACTTTGCACTTGATGACAAAGGGGGAGAATGACTTTGAGTGACTTGGGGTTTCCATCAAGTCCAAAGGGGGAGATTGTTGGCATTATGACTCAGGTTTAGCACTATGACACATGTGTTGTCCTTGATGGCAACTCACTCAAATGACAAATCACAGTTCAGGCTCTCAGAATGAAAGAAAACGAGATATACGCAGGTTCCTCTTAACCAATTTGTGTATACACATGGGTTCAATGATCAAAATGCGTGTATACGTATGCATGCACTTTCATGCAAGGAAAAGCGTGTACATGTGGGAAAACTTATTTTTGGTCCATGATATTCAATCCTTGGTATTTTAACCTATGGTTTTGGACCATGGTATCTCATCCAAAGTGTTGAACCGAGGTATTGGGTCCATGGTATTGATTATCTATGGTTTTGGACCATGGTATTGAGTAAGGCCTAAGACTATAAAAGGGGGAAGATATCATTAGGCAAAGTGATTCACTCAAGCATTGAATATCTTATGAAGAGAAAGATCTAGAATTGGGTTATGGTGCATAGCTGGATCTGAAACAAGGAGGAACCTAAGCACTAGAAGAAGGATAAGTTCTATTGTTGGCTCAAGATCTTAAGGCTTGAATAGTAGTATCTTTGTGTGATTTTGATATGTTATATTTGGCACATGACTTGATCTATAAATCTGATAATCTGGGTATATCTGATGTCTGAATAAGTGAAAAGGGTAAATTATCTTTTATAGGTCTGTACGCAGGTTCGGCACAACAGAGGTGCGTATACACACTGGTTCAGTAAGACAAAATTGCATATACGCTGGTTAGCCTTAATACAGAGGCATATGCATGCATATTCTACATATCTAAGTAGTGTACGTCTCATGAAATATGTTTTAGCTACTTCTATTTATTGCTCCAGTGTTCTGGGTTCAGCATTGGTGTCTGGTTATTGTTACTGTATTTTGGTTACAACATTCAGAGAAGTGATTGTTTGATTCAGTTTTTGAATGGTGCAAAGGAGATTGGTTGATGCATATACATTTGATGTTTGATTGACATTATTTATGGATCCAGTCTGAAAATTTATGAAACATGGTCCCTGGAAGAAAAGAGAAGGTTGTAGCCTTCTATAGGTCAGCACCTATGTACTAGTACATCATCTAGTACAAGATCTAAGGGTGTTGTAGCTCCCTTCCAGGAGAAGCTAGAGAATGAGAGAAGGTTGTAGGCTTCTGCAGGTAGAAGCCTACGTACTGGTTTAAGACTGCACCAGTACAGAAATATTGTAAAAAGAAGTTTCTTATTAAAAAGAAGATAGAGACAAATTGTAGCAGGTGGTTTTCACCCACATTCGGTTTCCACCTTATATCTTGTGTCCATGTGTGATGATCTGTTCTGTTTTACTGCACTTGTTTACTGTTCTTATGGTTAATGAAGTTCTGATGCACTGATTAAAGATCAACATTTAATGAATCATAAGTTTACTGATATACGTTGGTTTCCTTAGACACAGTAGCGTATATACACAGTTTCCCATAACTAAAGTAGTGTATACAAATCTTATTGTGAAATGAAAAATAATTGATTTGATAATATTGATTCACCCCCCACCCCCCCCTCAGTATTATTTCCAACAATTGGTATCAGAGCAGGTCCTTCAGAAGAAGCTTGATCACTTGAAGGAAGATCTATTGTCATGAGCAACTATGAAAAGGAGGCATCTATGAGGCCACCAATCTTTGATGGAAGCAACTTCGTCTATTCGAAGGTAAGAATCACAACCTATCTTCAATCTCTTGGTATAGAAGTTTGGGATATCATGGAAACAGGATACACATTTTCATCAACAACTCCTACAAATACGGCTTGTAAGAAGCAGTATGAAACAAATGCAAAGGCTGTCAATACTGTATTAGGGAGCTTATCTCAATCAGAATTCGTCAAGGTTATGCAGCTCAAAACCACAAAATAAATATGGGACAAGATCGTTCTAAGCTATGAAGGAGATGATAAGGTAAAACGTGCAAAAGTACAAATTCTCAGAATTCAATATGAAAATCTCATAATGCACAATGATGAAAGTGTGGCTAACTATTTCTTACGTATAGATGAGATTGTTAATTGTATGAAAAACTTGGGTGAAGAGATAAAAGAAGTTACTTTGATTGAAAAGGTTCTAAGATCTTTGTCTTCTAACTTTGAATCAAAAGTTTCTACCATAGAAGAAAAGTAGAATCTACAAAGCGTTACCATGTCACAACTGCACAGAATCCTAACTGCTTTTGAAATGAGAAAATGGTGACCATCAGACATGAGAGATTCTGCATTCAAAGCCTCAGGAAAAGGAGAATACAATGAGTCAGGACATATGTCAGAAGGAGAGGAAGAATCAAACTTTGTCAAGAACCTTCAACAGGGTTCTGGAAGATTTAGAGGTAAGCTACCTTTTAAATGCTTTGCTTATGGAAGAGTCAGTCACTATGCAGCCAAGTGTCCTCATAAAGATAAGCTTTACAAAGGTAAGGAACCAGTTAGATGGAACATAAAATAGAATGTAAGTAAGAAGAGATATTATGCACATGAAGACAGTGATGGATTTTCAAATAGTGATGAAGATGAACAATGTAATGATTATAGACTTTTGATGGCTTTTGAAGATGATGATTTCTTGGATGCTATAGATGAAGAAGGTCTTTATGAAGAAATTTCTAAACTTAAAATTTGTTTAGAAGAAAAGAATATGATTATAGATACTCTGACATTCCAACTTGATAAAAGGGAAAAACACAATGGAAAGTTAGAATGTGAAATTGTGGGACCTAGAAAAGATATTGAGAAAACAAAAGCTCTTAATCTTAGATTTGCTAAAGGATCTGAAACTTTAGATGAGATTATCAAAGTGCAACATTCTCCTCTAATCAAGACAGGTTTTGGATATACTGAAGAAGCATTTCAAGAACAGAAGCCATCCATCTCCAAAAGTTATCTTGATGTAGCAAGGAGAAGTGAACAGGTTGACAATCGACAACAAAGGCACAATGAAGATCACCAGGTAAATCAGGGACAATTTTCTTCAAGAATGAGTAGAGATCAGCAAGTAAATCGGGGGAAATCTACTTCAAGGATGAACAGAAGATACAACCAATCGCAGGTAAATCATTCTCAATTTGCTTCAAGAATATTTTCCTATGGAAACTACAATCACCTGGACGGTAGGTTTGATAATCGCAGGAATTTCTTCAATGGCCAATGTTTCTCTTGTCATAACTTTGGACACAAAGTTGCTCAATGTGTTGCCTACAAAACCATCATGACTAGAGAAGCACGAAATCAAAGGAGTGTGACCGAGATCATGAAAAGAACCTACAATACCTTTTCTTCTCTTGAAAATGAAATAGAATGTTCTATTTGTAACAACTTCGGTCATGAAGATTCTGAATGCAGGAGTAGGTTTCGGCAAAAAACTCAGAATGAGAAAGCTTCATTGAGTCCCAAAACATGGAGAAAGAAAGAACCGCAACTAGAAAGACGTGGTATAGCCTTATATGTGGAAGAGCTGGAAAATCAGTGGTACATCGACAGTGGATGCTCGAAGCATATGACAAGTGATAAAGAAAAACTTCAGTCATATAGTGCCTTAGAAAACGAAAGGAAGGTCTCATTTGGAAATGACACCCCTGCACTCATAAAAGGTAAAGGTTCTATTGTTTTGAAAGAAAAGGTCAAAGCTAGAAATTTCATGTATGTTGAGGGCTTAAAGCATAATCTATTGATTGTCAATCAATGTGTGATCAAGGAAATGAGGTAATATTTTGATCAAATGGATGTATTGTTCGTGAGCTTGATACCAGAGAAACATTGAACAAAGGCATAAGAACTCCAAATAACTTATACATACTCAAGGGAGGACAACAAAAATTCTATCTAAGCAAGAATGATGAACATTGGCTATGGCATAGAAGATTGGGGCATCTAAGCTTCTCTCAGATAAGGAAAGCATGAAAATATCAGGCAGTTCGTGATCTCCTTGACATCAGAATTCCAGACAATACAATATGTAAATCATGTCAGTTTGGCAAGCAAACCAGAGCTAATTTCCTTGAGAAGGATAAGCTAGTAAGCCACTTGAACTTGTCCATCCTGATGTATGTGGTCCATCCAGGAAAAGCTCACCTCGAGGAGAAGAATACTTCATATTGTTCATTGACGACTTTTCTAGGATGTGTTGGGTAGGACTTTTGAAGCATAAAGACGAAGCTTTCAAAAAGGTCAAAGCATTCAAAGCCTTGGTTGAAAATGAATCAGATTGCAGAATCAAATGCCTCAGGTCTGATCGAGGAGGGGAATTTACCTCGGATGATTTTTTTGATTTTTGTGAAGAACGTGGAATAAGAAGGGAATTCTCTACTGCAAGGACTCCTTAGAAAAATGTATTAGTGGAAAGGATGAACAGAACAGTTCAACAAATGGCTCGTGCTATGCTTGATGAGTCTGGAACTCCCGCAACCTTCTGGGGTGAAGCTGCATTTGCTTCCATTACTATTCTCAACAAAACAAACGTTTGGGTGAACAACACTCAAACTCCTCATGAAATTTGGTATGGTAAAACTCATATGGTAAAATACATCAAAATGTTTGGAAGCAAATGTTACATCAAAAGGACTGATGAAAACCTTGACAAGTTTGAACCTAGAGCAGATGAAGGCATTCTCCTTGGTTACTCTTCCCGTAGTAAATGATATAAGTGTTACAATAAAAGACTTGGAAAAATTGTTGAAAGTATTGATGTGGTGGTTGATGAAGCAGGAAACAATCCAAGGCTAGTAAAATCTGAAGATTTCGAAGATGATGAAGATTATCCTTCAACATCAATCAGACTAATGATGAAGAAGAAACCTATGAGACACGAGAAGAACAGATAAGGGTAGAATAAAAGACTCCATCCAGGTATGTCTAGAAGAATCATCCAGAGACTCAAATTTAAAGGAATATCGGTGCATCGATGACTTCAAGGTTGATTTCCACCATGTGTTTATACACAGGAAGAGTGAATTGATGAAGATGTTGATGGCATTATCATTTTTAGTCACTAAAGAAGACATCACCCAATTAGTCCTTTAGTGGTCAACTAATTGGCTCATTCTAAAAAACTTTGCAGTAGGCGCTGTAGGGAATAGTAAAGAAGTGCCAAAGAAAATGAAAAAGGTGATGCCAAAGATCACCATTGATGTAGAAAATAATACTGCGCATGAACTAGAGCATGAGAAAGAAGAAGAACAACACATAGAAGAACTTGATAAGGGTGGTAAAGACCCCTATGTAGACTTGGAGGACGTTGATTCTCCAATTATTGTAAAGCGGCAGAAGAAGACAAGTGTGGGAGGTGCACGTAAAAAGAAGAAATCTCATAAGTTCATCAGCATGGATCACATGGTCCTCACTGATGGGGACCTTGATGAAATTGGAGACACTGTCCCAGTTGTGACGGAGGATATTTCGGGAAACATCAAGGATCAATACAAAGACATGCTGACAGAGGTCCGAAAGGGCCTAAAAGAGTTACAACTTTAGGCGAGCTAGGTTCAGGCAAGCCAGGTTCAAGTGAGCATGGTTAAAGTGAGTTGGTCTCAAATGAGGATGGTACCAATGACATCGGGCAGTGTGCAGTTGGTTCTCACTTCAGAGTTCTGCGTTATTCTCTACCTGATGGATCTTTACTGCTAAATAATGTTGAATATAGGGAGAGTGTGTAGACACTTAAGAACATGATTATTAACCTCACGGAACTCCCTCTACACAAATTGCATGAGCTACACTAGGGTGTAGCTAATGAACTTAAGGTGCAAAAGAAATGGGGTCTCATGGTGATCAAAGATACAAATATCACTAGTCAACAGATGTGTGATATAAAGCAAAAATATCTCCAGGATCACGCTGACGCAGCTGCACAAAGGAAGCAGCTGGAGCAGGCCATTTCCAAAGTATGTAGTGAGATTCTAGAGCTCTAAATTTGATCTAAGGCTGCTTCAAAAGAAAAAGTAAAACAACTACCAAATGCATTCAGAGATTCGAAGGCGAAAGTGGATAAAGTACGTTTTGATATGCAAATGAAAATCAATAAGCTAAAATTGAAGCTACAACCCACCACACCATCTGAGATCTGAGAGAAACGAAATGCACCATTAGAACGAACATGGAAAATATTGATGATGCAGTCAAGGAATGTAGCCAATTGTTTGAAGAAATGATAGAACTGTGGGCCTCACTACAAGAGGACCCACAAGTGAAACAGATTGAAGTAGCAATCTGGGATAATCAACTGCAGTACCATGAGATCAAGGTGCACCTTAGAACTTGTACAATGGTTCGCCCTATTAAAAGAAGGGACCTCCCTACAAGCACAGATTGAGGAGCTGTGGAAGAAGATGCAGATTATCACTACACATATGTAGCCTTGGGAAGAAGAGGTAGGGAACCTCTCACATATTGTTGAAGGCAAGCTCAAAGGTATCCAAGAGATGCAATGAATAATCAACTTAGCAACAGAAGGACCAACTATAGAAAAGTTGGTTGAAGAATTTTGATAGGCAGTAGCACAGTGGACGGAGGCACTTCACCTAGCGAAGTCTTTGTTCAATAGCTTGAAAGCAAAGATACAAAGTGTACTAGTGGAGTGACTCGAGGACGAGTCACATATTTGTGTTGGGGGTCTATTGGGACAGGGTCTCCTAGGTCCCATGTTGACTAAGTTTTG
This sequence comes from Pinus taeda, assembly GCA_000404065.3. Classification (NCBI taxonomy): domain Eukaryota; kingdom Viridiplantae; phylum Streptophyta; class Pinopsida; order Pinales; family Pinaceae; genus Pinus; species Pinus taeda. The sequence continues at coordinate 89,119 of APFE031456187.1, forward strand.
TAAAATCCTCTACATTTTAAGGAGCAGAGCGTGTAGTTCATTAGGATTCAAGGGGTTTTAGGAAGGTCAAATCCACTTAGTTTTTGTATTGTTTTGAGCTCCACCCATTGTTTGCGGACCACGATATTGTAATAGGAAAAATTATATAAAGGGATGTCTTAGCTTGTCTAAAGGGAGATAACATGTGATGTGATGTTATGATACCTGTGTCTTGAGTCGTTTATCTTTTTTATTCAAGCAAAGGGGAAGGTTCCTGCTACTGTGTGCACGAAGACCTTAGTAAGTCCGTAGTTGTGTGTGTGGGCCCATGCAACTGAGTGCACAAGGTAAGAACTTTGTATTATCAAAGAATTGAAGTCATAAAAGAATACTTAGAAGAATAGTTATGTTATGTTATTTGCTTAAGATTTCTATACTTATGTTTGAATATTGTTCGTTGTAGCATATTTTGCATATAACTACATCACAAAGGCCTAGATACTATTATTTATGTTGAATAATACATAGTGAAGTAGTTAGGCTTAGATTATGAATCTGTTAAGTAGAGAAACTGTTCTATGACTGTGTTTATGAGGTTAATGGTTCACAAAGGTTGGATTCATCCCTAGATTAGAAGAAACCCTACAGCCACACTCTTACCCCTCTGGGTGCAAAACATTGGTTCTAACATCCCCCCATACTACCTCAGCTGAGATTGTGATCTGCCTTGCATAGGGCATTGCTAAAACGGAAGGTAATATAGGGCATTGTTGGTTAGCACAGCCTAACATCAAACCTGGGTCTAAGCCCCCGAAGCCAGCAGAAAGAGACCCAAAAAAAATCCAGGCATGTGAAGGTTTGGTATGTTCTAGTCTAGGTGTAATCCTTGAGTGATTTTGATTGCTTAGATTCCCTTGGGTTGTAGTTTTGTAGACCCTAGGCTAGTCTTGCAAGCCATAAACAAAAAAATAACTTGTTGAATAAATAAATAATAATTCATTTGGGCCAAATAGGTTTAGTCCAAGTACTTGAGAGGAGTGCTATTTTCCCTACCTTGGTTCAATTATCATTGGTTACGTGTTAAGATCTTAATGAATATAATATTGGAAAATCTTCAAGCTTATATAGAATCCAATTTACTTGGGTACCATGCTTGGAATGAGGAAACATTCCCAGTGTGTTTCCTTGAGAAATGTATTAGACGAGAAAAAAATAGTCCATTGGGGGAAGATGCAATCTCATAAAGGTAATGAATGCAATGTGTTATACTGTGTGATCTACAAACTAGACACCTTGGTGGATGAAGGGTATCAAAATGAGAGAAAACACATAAAATGCTTCAAAATTCAATTCTCTGCGAACTTTCATCAATGAGTACTCCTTTGCAATCTATTGAATTTATATAAGGGGTCGGTTGGAGTCCCTACTAATAGGTTATGATCCAAAATTGATACTCAAAATAGTCTTTATTTTCAACCTTGTAATAAAAAAGATTTTTTATCAAAATTTGCCCAAGAGCCACAATCCATGGGAGATGAAAAGACTGACTTGATGGTTGGCCTTCCAATGCATCCCATTAACTGTGAAGGGTATGGATAAGAATGAAAATGGAGGAGGAGAGGATCTTGATAGTAAATAGAGAAACCATGTAGCGGTAGAAGATGAAGGACTTCGAAGAAGAAACCTTTCAAATATTGAATGATGTCTTTGAGCCAAAGCCATCTACAAATTTGCTAGTGACTGAAAAATGCAAATAGTCTCTGCTTGAGAATACAACTCATATGTGTAATTATTTCCTAAGAAAAATAACCCCCTGCTTCCCAACACCAAAACTGCAAGTTTTTCCATTTGGGTTTTTAGGGAAAATATTCTTGTTATGGCATGTGATTGGTCACTTTATTCAGTGGTTTTTCTAGTGATCATCTAGTTGCATTGTTGGGTTTATTAATTCCCATACTCATGACAACACAATCCACATCCACTTCTTGAGCTCCATTATTTGGACATAAGATAGTGCCTATGCATGTGTCAAATACATGCTACAATAATCAACTTGTTAATTTGCTTCTTCTATGGTATGAGTTATAGGGTATTGTAATTACTGGAATATGTGTGTGAATATCAATTGGTGCCTTGGAATTTGTGATGGTCCAAAGAAAAATACCAATATGTCATGCTGTATACAACCTCTCTACCGTGCTTGGTTAATATCTACAAATACCTTTCTCAATCGTGGTGATAACTCATGTAATTACAACTCTATGATTAATTCTCTAGATAATTAATTGCACCCACAACTTGCTTCTTGTTGCTAATGTCAATGAGTGAATATATAGTGCAAATGCTTCCTTTCTCAGTCTACTGGGATTTTAATGCTACAAATCACTAATTGTTAGCCATAACGTTGATTCCCAACTGATAACAACAATTCATTTTAGTTGATTGGCTTTGTAAGGAATATAAAATGCATCTAGAGCCAACCATTCATTTAATTCTTCCTTAGTGCATTGATATATTATAAGTTATGTGAATTGCTAATTTACTTTGTAGAATGAGCTATAAATTATAAGTTAGAATGTTATTGGTTGTTTCCTTGCTTACAACGATCACAATAGCTAGAAGGAAGCACATGAATCTAATTATAATTGTCTGTGGGCATGTGTGTTATGTTTGAATTTGAGTTTGATAACTTGTTTTGAGACTGAGTTAATGTGTTTTGTATGCACACTAAAAAACGTACACATTTCATTGTTAACCCAGGATAGGCATGTGTTTAGGAATGAGCAAGAAAATAAGTGTCTCTTTGCATGTTTAATTTCTATGCCCATCATATATCTTGGATATATGATTGGGAAGAGTTGAACATATATTGACCTTTAAATCAGAGTATATAAACTTTGTTTGCAAACAGAAAATGAGTTTTAAATCAGAGTATATAAAATCAACTTGCAAATACATTTAGAAGTGCTACTAAGGTTTAACTATGAACACCACTTAGTTCAACCATTTTATAAAACTATTTACATTTATTCATTCTAGCACTGATAATAGTGTCATTTTATTACTTCATATTGATAAATATTAGCAGATAAGTTTAAATTGAAGATTTTTCCTAGTTTAAAGTTCAAATTAATAATGAATTCAAGTTTCAGAGGCATTGATTTGTTTTCTGCAGAAGTATTCATGTTGATGATATGGATGGGCCATATGCCTACAATTTATGTTTCAAGTCCCCTAGAACTACGGAAAACTACTTGTGTGCTATCAAAATAATTTTGAACAACCCCATCTTAATTCCCATATTTTTTATTTTTTATATTTTACCCCTTTATATTTCTTACCACTTAGCATAGATCCACATTAACCCTAGATATATTAAGTATCTGTGTTGATGAGATGGATGGGCCATAGGACTACAATTTATGGTTCTGGTCCCCTAGAAATGTGTAAAAATATTTGTGTGCTATCAGAATAATTTTGAACAACCCCATATTAATACCCTTCCTTTCTATTTTTTATATTTGACCCCTTTGTATTGCTTACCACTTAGCATAGATTCAACTTAATTCTAGATTTGTTAAGCATTGAAAGCAAGTAAAAAATACCCAGGTGCAAATCTTTTGAATGCTCAAGTGGTGGGGTTAGAATAGATCTATATTGTAGATATATAGGGCTGTTATTGTTCGACATTAGAGATTGGATGTTAAATTTTATTTTTTATCCAATGTTGACATTAGATGTCATATTCCAAATTTGTTCCATTTTAATTGATACACATGACACAAAGGGATAGGTGACACATCTCCTTGACATGGGGTGTAGAGTGTACATCTCCATGCAGTGAAGGGAGGATGGACAAGTGCATTGTGATTTTGGTCTTGTAGCCTTACCTACACATGGAACCACATCCCCTACAAACTTAACCTAACAAGGTATTAAATTGAATTCTTCAACCCTTGTAAAGTTCAATTTAAATGATATAAAAGTTTGGAAGCATGTCATACTAATGTGGTGATCCATTTACTCTCCTAATACTTTGTATTTCTATTATTCTTTGAGTTCAGTACAAATTTGAGAGTTTGAAATTATTATACTACAAATATTTCTTGGGGTTTTAGCTTTCTTTTCCTTTCAAGTGTATTATATCTAAATTGTGCTCACATACAATTGTGTTTACTTTCATTTTGCTTGCAGTTTTGAATGTGCAAGATGATTCAAAGGCGATATGCAAGCCTCTTTTTCAACATGTGTGTGGAAATAAATAATAATGAACTCGCTTATTTCGATAGAATTCATTTATTTGTTGAGATATTGGATCATTTCTTCGGCAACGTATGTGAGATTGACCTAGTATCAGGTTTTCACAAGGTAATTTTCTTGACCTAATATTCAGTTTTTACAAGGTAAGCTTTTGTCATAGTTTTTTTTAACCTGTTTGTTGTATCCCTCTTTTATTGGAAGTATAATTTAATATATTGCAGAAAAGGCGCATCTTTTTTTGTTGTGTGGTCATTAATTGTGATGATTTCTTTGTTAAATGAGCCTTATTATTCATTTCTCTCATATACACTAGAAATCTCCTAAATGGTGCTAGTTCAACATCAAAATTAGGAATATCCTTTTTTAGGGGAAAATTTGATTCATTTTATGTCTCAATGCTAATTTTAAGGCTATATATCTACTTGGGCTAGGCCCCACTCTTCTGTTTTATATTTTTAATGCATCACATATTCATTTTTTTATAGGAACTAATTTATCTATTTCTGAAATTTGATTTGAATGATTTACAATTAAGTTAAAGACATATCCAAATTCAAGCAATCTTTGAAACATTCAAAGCACATAATTGTTATCAACGAAAAATTTAGACCTCATGAATAGAAGATATTTAAACACCTTCCAGAGATGAAGCTTTCTAATGTATATTTATTTGAGAGACTACTTTAAGGACACTTCCATCAAAATAGTGAAAAGATAAATCTTGTACTAGTCTTGGTGAAACGAAACTATGAGGAGGGCTATAAGTATGAATTTTTTTATGAAAGACATCTATTTCAGAGCTATCACAAATATGTGGCATGATAACTTCAAAATGGTGCATATTCAATGTGAGAGAACCTTTCTAACAATACCCATAAAATACATGTAGATTTAATACATACAATTCTTATGCTATACAATTTAAGGAAGCCTCTATTCGATTTCTCCATGTCACTACAAATTCAATCATATATTACTTTTTTCCAAGAACCATCTCATAGGGAAACCCATGGGATGCTTCCCCTCATTTGCAGACTGCATATTTTAGTAAATGTGCTGGCAGAGACTAGTGTAGCTAAGCCAAGAAAATTTGAATTGGGAACTCGATCTCAGATCTTGCATTCCCTCTCCCACCTTGGGAGGACCAAAGAAATTACCTCATAGTTTTGTCCCGTTCCACCAGATTGTAACAATATGTGATAGACTGAGTTCTAAAGTATTTTAGTCCATAGAGTGGTGAGATCTTGGGTCTCCACTGAGTCTTCAAAATTGGAGATCAACTGATATGCTTGAGATTGGTTTGGAGGTGTGGGACCATACATCCAGTAACACATCCTCATAATGATAGAGGGCCAAAGTCTAGATGAATCCAAAGTGGAGCACTTCTCTCCCACCACATTAATTCCCAACCCTAACAGAACAATCAAATATATATTCATAGTTTCTCTCCTTCGACCTTGGATGTTAGAACTGAGCTTCCTCAGTCCTACATCCCTTTCAGGATCATACAGCTGGATCCCTCATGGTACTTAAGGACTCTGACAACAAGCTAATGATACCTCATTGCCCTCCTTCTCCTTAATCATTAAATATATGAGACCTTGAACTCATTGGCTTCATCATCAAATATTTCTCTCTCCTTGAATAGTATTGAATGTTCAACTCCTACGTTGGACACTCAATTTAGATCACCACACCTATGGCACTATAATATACACTTTATTTTTTGTCTTAGATAAACTTATTTAATAGTTTTGCCAAATATTTACATAAATTGTACTTTTAGGTCTCTTCTATCTTTGCTTCTCTTATTATATAGTATATACAAGCCAACTTGCAATTCCACATTGTATTCACATTAGATGCATTCTTTAATCCAATTGAGCTAGTTTTTGGGTCATTAATAAAATTATCTTATCTATATTATCTAGTATTGATGAAATAACTATATTATATGACCCCATATTTTTTAGTTGTGAGGATCTTGAGGCGAATTCTTTTGAGTTATGCACTTTTATTTTTTTCCTTAATTCAATGTGTAGGCATCTCAATGTTCATGCGTCATATATAAGGATGTATTTATCATTTTGACAAAAGAGTTATTTCATTTATAAACTAACGTCTCTTAAATAATACCATTTCCCTCATATATCAGGAGTTTTTTTTGTTGTCATGAGAAGAAAGACTAATATCCATCTCTCACATCTGAATTTCTAACATTGAGGCAATTATCAGACCCACGATTCTTATGGCTTCAAGATCTAGGGGCCAATCTTGCTGTAAGTAGACTAGACTAAGATTGAGAGAGTACAAACTAGTCTAAATCTCGATTGAAATTGATATTGGTTTATTAAATTTTTAAAAGTGTATGCATGTAATTAAAAACCACCATTAAAAAGAGCTCAAATTAATTGTCATATGAAACTTGCAAGGAAAATTGCAGCAAATAAACATTCTAAACAAACCACACAAGATATAATGACACCAACATGTTGATAATGGAGTTCATATATCTTCAAGCCTACGTCTTTGGGCTCGGTCTTTAATGGGGAGGCCTCTTTATCAAAATTCTCAAAATGTTTATAAATCAAAATTAGAATTACATCTCGTCAAAATAATGCCACCAGTGCATTTAGAAGGACACAAAACCTTGTATTAACTCCTTTTGTGCTCAAAATGGTCTCCAAATGGCTAAAATAAGCCAAAAACACTCCCTGCTGCAAGTTAAAAGGACTTGGCAATGATGAATATTCAACAAGTGAACATATGGCTCAACGGTTGAGCGCCCAAGTTATATTGGCGGAGGTCCAATGTTTAATCCTCATTGAGTGCGATTTTATGAGTGATATGAGGGTGGTCAATATGATATATTTGACATATATTAAATTTTTCACAATGGATATGGTTTATCACCATATCGTATACGTTAATATTGGCGGATAGATATAACGACGCTAACACTAATCCTTTTTTTATGCATTTGGATAATGCATACAATTTAAGAATAAGTGGCAAAGGTACTTGTAACAAGCCACATGCATAGCCAAATGGTAAAGTGTTAGATTTATAGATGAGAGGTTGTGGGATTGAATCTCGTCCACTCTCTTGAACCACTAAATAGTTTTGACCAGTCTTACAAGGCCACGTCTCGCCTTAGAATTGGTCCAAAATCAACCAAGCACAAAATGACACTTGTAAAATTTTGGAAGTGCCACGTGTCATCCAGAACCTTAAGTTGACCATTGACTTTGACTAGTTTACCTTTGACTTTTCTCCCTCCTTGGACATGAACTTTGACCTTGAATAAATTCTTGATACAAAATCGAATTTTGGCCATTCAAGTTGTGTTGGATTCATAACAATGAGATCTACGCAATGAAGTTGGTTTCAAAAGAATCTAATAAATTTTATTTGAAGCATTTGCCGAAACTTTGACCATATTTTGGATCCTCCAGATCACTCCTTGATCATTTTGGATTATTCCTAATCATTCTTGATCACTAAGACCTTTTGGACCACGAAAAGGTTGTCTATATTGTTTGATGGTGAAGAAAATGTCTCTTCACCTGATTGGTATCTTTGGGCAAACCTGTTCTGAATCTATACATGTTAAGCATCCACACAATCATCAGTACAACATAAAAATTGCAAAGCACACTAATCCATTTTCCATCCATATCTATGTCCATATTTGTTGTTATAACCCACATACTACTGAAAAGAAGCAAGCTGAATAACAACACTAAAAATTCTGACATAAATGAAGTTGTACCCTGCTGACTCTTTATAACTAGAACACAACTCAACTTATCATGCAATGATATTTCTTGTACAATTTCATATCCCTTAAGCACATTTTTCTGATTTTTATGCTTAGTTGTCGTTGATGGTACAAACATAGTTTTACTTGCATACATTGCCCTCTTTAACTGTTCCACTATTTGAAAAGATTTTTTTGCCTTTATAGGATGAGAATGTATAATATATTCAATTCCCCTTTTCAAAAAATGATATTGATTTTGTTCCATGTAGAAAATTTCCTTTCGATCATATAAATAAGGGCTACCTAAGATCATTCCACATGCATCTAGTGGCATTACATCACATGTTACCTTATCCATAAATTAAGATGTGATTGCAAATTGTAAGATACATTGCTTAGCTACTAGAAATTTATGATTTTTTCTCATCCCATTTAGTGTGTAAGGTCTATGATGATTTTTAGTTTTTAATCCAAAATTCTTAACCAATTCCTCTAAAATTATATTAGCTTGAGATCCACTATCTAACAAAGTGTCGATCTTAGTATGCTTCATAATGACCCTTACATGAAATAATTCGCATTTTTATATATCACATGAACTATCAGAATCATTACCATCATCATATTTACTGGCCGAACCTATTGGAATTTGAGCCTCATTGCTTGATTCTAAACCCAAATCTGTTGGCGCTATTACTGCTACAAATATTTTCTTACCCTTTTTTCCTTTGAACCACTTTGGTTGTTTGTTAGGGTATAGTTTCCAACAATTTTCTTCACCATGCCCTTCCTTCCTACAATGCTTGCAAGAGAGCTTCTCTTCTTCTATCATAATAGAATTTGTCTTCTTGGCTTTTCCCTTTCCTTTGACCTCTTTTCTGGATGCTAATTCCGATGATACACCAACTCTAGTTTTCCTACTTCAATATAAGTTCCTTGAACAACTACTTCATCTAGGTTAGTAGGACTAAACATGAGTACAATATTATGAATATATTCAGGTAATCATCCTATTTATTTAATAAAAGTTTCTTTTGTATGTAAGTGAATATCAAGCATTGATGAGTTCCTGTGAAATTCATCTGTATATTCCTACACTAATTGTCCTTTCTTAACTTTAAGACTTTTCCATTCTATTAAGGCTTTCTCCTTATATCCCAACAGGTGAAATTTATTTCTAAGTGCAGAAAAAAGATCACTCCATGATGGAAAAATCTTACCAATTTGATGAGTCCCATGTTGTAACTTAATTTTCCACCATATTAGTGTCATGCCTTCTATTCGAATTTAAGCCAATCGAATCTTGAACACATCATTAGAAATCTGCTACACACTACAATACACCTCCATCTATCTATTCCACTTATCAAGTTTCTCAACATCGATTTCACCATTATACATGGGTATGTCGAACTTCACATCCAATTTAAGCAAAGGTTTTGGAGAAGATGATTCAATTTGACCACCAAAAAGAGAAGAAAAGGGACCTTTCTTATCATCACCAGTTTCTATCTTTTTACTTTAATCAGATGGTCCTTCATCTTTAGGATTTTCATAATGTGATGCCTTAGCTTCACCATCTTTAGGTTTCTCTTCCTCTTTAACCTTTTTGAACCCATGATACATATCCTTAACCATGGATCACAAGGTCATGAAAGCATCCACGAATCCTACATCAGATTCGAAAGGATAATCACCTCTTCCTTCTTGAGCCATCTCGTCTCCTCAAGTCGTACTTCTTCTCAAGCTAACTTATGGATCTACTTCAACAAGTTCTCCTTCACCACACCTTGAGTTTTTCCTAGTGATCATGCACACTTAAACCAAACTATCAATAACCACTTTGATACCAATTGATCTGAATCCCAATCAAAATTGCTATTGCTTTATTAAACTTTTAAAAGTGTACACATGTAATTAAAAACCACCATTAAAAATAGCTCAAATTAATTGTCATATGAAACTTGCAAGGAAAATTACAGCAAATAAACATTCAAAACAAACCACATAAGAGACAATGACACCAACACATTGATAACGATGTTCGACTATCTTCAAGGCTACGTCTCTAGGCTCAGACTTTAATGGGGAGACCTCTTTATTAAAATGATAAAAATGATTGTACATCAAAATCTGAATTCCATCTCATCAAAATAATGCCACCAGTGTGTTCAAAAGGACACAAAATCCCTGTAATGACTCTTTTTGTGCTCAAAAAAGTTTCCAAATGGCTAAGATAAGCCAAAAACACTCCCTGCTGCAAGTTAGAAGGACTTGGCAACGATAAATATTCAACAAGTGAACGCATGGATCAATGGTTGAGTGCTTAGCTTATATTGGGAGAAGTCTGGTGTTTAATCCTCATTGAGTGCGATTTTATGAGTGATATGAGGGTGGCCTTTATGATGTATTCGACATATATTAAATTTTTCACAATGGCTATGGTTTATCACCATACCATATACATCAATATTGGCGGATAGATATAAATACCCTAACCCTTATTCAATTCAATGTTAATGTTGGTAGAGTTTGTTAATTGGAGGTGGAGCCACCGACAATGGTGGGCTCCCCCTTTTTTTTATGCATAATGCATACCCTTTAAGAATAGGCAGTAGATATACTTGTAATAAGGCACATGCATAGCTGAACGTTTAAGTGTTGGATTTGTTGCCAAGAGGTTGTGGAATTGAATCCTAGCCACTTCACTAAACCACTAAATTTTTTTGACTAGTCTTACGAGGTCATGTCTTTCCCTTCGATAGGGCCACGTGTTGCCTTAGAATTTTTCCAAAATGAACTAACCATGCAACGAAACTTGTCAAATTCTGTAAGTGCCACATCTCGCCCTCTGATAGGGCCACGTGTCACCTCAAAATTGGTCCAAAATCAACCAACCATGCAATTACACTTCTCAAATTCTGGAAGTGTCACGTGTCAATGAGAATCTTGAGTTGATCATTGACATTAACAAGTTGACCTTTGACATTTTGCCTTGCTTGGACCTGAACTTTGACCTTGAATAACTTCTTCATACGAAGTTAGATTTTGTTCGTTAAAGTTGTGTTGGATTCAAAACAATGAAATCTAGGCAATGAAGCCCATTTAAAATCATATAACAACTTTTATTTTTTGAGAATTTCCGGAACTTTGAGCATATTTTGGATCCACTAGATCACTCCTTGATCATTTTGGATCATTCCTGATCATTCGTGATCACAAAACTTGCTTCTTTGGTGCCTCATCTTAGCATAATCTATTATCCTCTAGATCCTAGTAGGCATGGATTTCCCTTTGATGCTCCATTAAATTGGAAATGTGAATTCCCTTTTTGTAGGTGCCTAATCCATTGTGTCGTAGTTTGGATGTGGGTAAATATGATAGGTTGAGTTTTGCTTGTTGGATATTTGGTATTTCTCCTTGGTTCAGTGAGAAATTTATCAACATTTCCTTTCAATTTATCAAAATCTTGTTATCTGGTATTTGAGAAAATTTTGGCTTTCTATATCCCTTCTTCTTTTTGAACTTGTATACAATAACTTTGGGCTAATTTTCATAGGTATTATAATTGACAAACCCTAATAGTTAGTTGCATCAAATATTTTTTCAAATCAAAACAGATCATCTTCAACTTAACTAACATTAGTACTTTGTTGATCATTTTCAATATTTAGGCTTATTGGCTATTCAAGGAAAATCTACCCTCCTAGTAGCTTGTGCCCACACTATAATTTTTTCCTTGTCATTCTAGCACTCAGTTAGCCATCACATATATGTTGTCATTCCATTTTAAGGTCCTCTACAGGCATGTGGTATGAATAAACATGTCTTGTACCACAAAAGAATAGATATACAATTTACCTCAACAATTTTCCTTAGCTCAAAACTATGTCAACTTGGATCTCTTTTATTTTAGCTCAGCGATAATTTACTTAGGTTGGATGTGTTCTCCTTTAGCTCAACATTTTCCCCTTACCTTGGCCCTACTATATAAACCAACTAAGGCTCGACCTACAAAACTATCACAACTACAAAAAAATAAATGGTCTAGGACTTGACGACTTGACCTACTCAATAGGTTTGATGTTTGTTACGATAAAGGTAACTAGTCATCCTATTACATGGGCTTCACCTGCTTCAAATTGAGTGTAAATACTACCTAGAATTTGGTATGCTAAACCTCAAGAAACTTGACATTGTCACACTCTTATATCCACCACAAGAATGATAGAATCACAATAGAATAACAAAAGTGATCCTCCTTTAGCTCAGATTTGCCGCAACTCCTCAGCTCCTAATCTTGGCCTACTTCCTTCCTTATCTCGACCCTTTTGCTTATGTTGGATCCCATGGTCATTTTAGACCTTATTTCCTACTTATGTGTTTGTACTAATTGAAGTAATTTGATCTCAACTGGTATGTAGATGATTCAATTTTAGTCAGTTGTAGTTTGGATAATACAGTCCAAATTTGGAATATGAGAAATATAGCTAAATATGGATTTATTTTTATTTTTTAGACTAGAACATCACATTTTTGTGGGGGGGAGAAGAGAGATATTGATACATTTACTAAATGTGAAAATAAAGGAGTTCACATTATTGAAGATGATATAAATTACATTTCTTGATGACGTCAAAAAAGGTAAACTATAAAGGCAACATGTTACATTTCATATTTTTGAGGTATTCCTTTGTAGAAAAGGAATTTAGATTATCCACAATACTTTTCAAATTTTGTTGATGTTTCAAATCTCAAAGTGGATCCATCATCAAGACTATGATTGATGTGTTATCACCTGGATTGAACCTCTGGTTGAAGGAAGGCAATGCCAGGGTAACCACAAACCACGCTTAGCCAAGTAGCTATCCCTACTAGGCCGGGAGAGGGCACTCTCCATAAGGATATCAGCCAAGATGACTAGATTGGGAAAAGGATATTGTTGTGGGATAAACTCCCCTAGGGTCTTGGGTGGATACCCTAACAGACTGAATATTATCTATGCAAAGAAACACACATTCTAGGAAATAGCAATGCTACTATAAGCAAACTCTACGATAGGGGGTGTACTTGAGGTCCTACGTTTGAGAAGAGCCTCATAGGGTCCAAACCCTTCTTTGAGTTCCTTTCCTCCTTTGACCTGCAAAACAAACAATTCAAGAAAGTGCAGCAGTATATGGACTAAACGTCATAAAGAAACCAACTCCATATTATAAAGAAAGGTAGTTAGTTATGCAATTAAACAACTGATCACATATGAATCATAACATGGAGAAGATCTATATCAGGAACAAATACATGTGTTTCTTTTATTATAAACAAAGAAAGTATAGAAAAGGAACAATTTTACTTGAGTCGTCCTTTCGCAGGCTCCAAGTGGAACCGTCTTCCAGATTTGTCCAGTCTCAAGCCTTTAACCAACTCCTTCCATGACATACTTCATGAACTCTCAAGTAGTATGAAATCATCAACATAGACAAGGAAACAAGGGTTTCATGTAGGATGGGGGAAGTGCAGGAGGCACAAGGATCTTCAGACCTGGTCAGGGGAATCTCAGCATAGCAATCTTTCTCTCTCTTCTCTCCTCCCTTTGGCCTTCCCATAGAAGCCTTTTTATACTTATCCCAAAGTAGTTTTTTAGTTGGGAATTCGTTGGGAACAGTTGGGCCACGGGCACTAACAGGTGATCAACAGGTAAAACCCGTGATATCCACCCAAAATTAAGGAGATTTTTATTTTTTAAGTGTTTTTATACATATACACGGGTTGGGTATACAGAGACCTGTGTATACACGTGTTTAGCTCAGGGCAATTTCACGTATAGGGAAAAAACACTGCTGTTTTAGATTTAGGACCAGATCTGGTAGGAGGGGTTGCCCTAGGCCATGAGTGCAGCTTCACAAACCTCAAGAGTGAGATTTGGAGCTATAACAGATGCCCCCTAATATATGATGTCAGAAGGGGTACATGATCGCCAAAATGTATTAAGCAAGTTCATGGAAAGGAAATCTATCGAAGACTAAGAAGGACTGCACCAGAATTTAGCCTGCCAAGCCACAAAAGGAGATCAGAAAGAAACACTATTTGAGGCGGGCATACCCATGCTCAGAGAAAATACAGCATGTCCGGATATCAAGTACAAGCGGATCTACCAAGTATACAAGTATAAATGACTGGAAAATACATAATGGATCATCTGATCATGATCGAACAAGTACATGTTTGGATGTCACATATAAGAATGTAAATGATGCTGAAAGATGAAGCGGATCATTGATATCAAAGACTAATCCCAAAAAGTACCAAATGAACATGATGGAATAAGATGGTACTACACTGCAAAATCAGGTGCCAGCATATAAAATGTCACCATGAATGACTGCAACATATAAGGTGAAGTGGTATCTACTAGTAGTAACAAGAGCAACTGTCAAGTGAACCAACGAATGTTGATACAACCTAAGGTCTTCACCGACCACCGTGGTACATTTCTACAGCATGGGAATAAATGATCTGAAGTCGACCATGTGAGAAATCGTTTGATTACCGGTCATTTATGTATACCGTTAACAAACACCAGAAAACTCACCGATAATGATAATGAGCGTCAAGGTACCCAATACAATCCAACAAGTGTGAATAGATGAGCTGGAGTCGAACACCTGTAAGAATCTATCGATCAGGAGACAATGATGGTTTCCCACTATCGATAGCGAAGGATCTGCCACTAATGACTGCAAACCCCAAGGTACTGCCAAATGAACTCTATATCTTTGCCCCAGAGCAATGAGTCAAAGTCGATAGGGAAAGATCTGCTAGAAGGAAGGCATTAAGGCATCATCCATCAATCTAGCGTGAGTATAACCCATAGGCCAATAATGTGGAAGGAATCGGATGAAAAAGATGTAGTAACCCAACCGAAGTACGTTTTCGGCGTACACAAGATGTGGCTAGCATATGGCAGAAACCCTCTGAACCAACCAATAATGAAAGCTGACCCAAAGGCAAGGTATCCACCAATAAGGTCAAATGGAAACCAAGGTACTGCACGAATCCCAATGTGTGATAATGTAAGTTGATGTCGGACACAAGGGAAACCACTCAATCAAAGACCCATGATACTGATCGATGCTGAGCACAAGGTGACCTATCAATAATGAAAATAGGGCCAGGGTGTAGCTCTAGGCATGTCCTCAGAGCAAGATCTCGTCATCGATAAGGACAAGACTCGCCAGCAAGAAGTCAATGGAGACCTTCTCAAACCGGCACGAGTAAAGGACCAATATAACTGATGTGATGATAGACATAGCACTGCCAACTAGGGATGGCCGACTGAAAAATAAGTCAAGAGACACCGCAGAGAGGCCGACTCAGGCTAACTTCCCTTAAACAAAAGCATGACTCAATGTGACTATGTGGTAGCATATGATGACTCTGTATAAGCTCATTGCGGAGGAGGCACAAACGAACCCTCCATATGATTGGAAGAGATAACCAATCGGGGGAGAACTGACTCAATAACAACGTTAAGGAATACCTAAGTCAAACTAAATCCCACCCAAGCGGGGGAGACTTTGTTTTGAGTGCTTTGTTCAAGGGAGACACGACTGACTCTAGCTGCCAACAATAAATGGAAATACTGTCCCATTCCCACTCTTTTTTGGAATATATAATTTTTCTGGTCTTTTTCTTTAAAGCTGGAAAAAGAATAAAAGAATTCTATAGTACAGTGGAAAGAACGTGTGTCAGCGAAGCAGATGATCTAGTTCCTGGGATTGGAACATTCCTATGCTCAATGTAGGGAGGCGAAAACTGGCCAGAGACACTCAAATGTGTGTTCCTTCCACGGGTCAAGGTGTGCCAAGCTGCAGAGGTCAAAGGTATGTAAGTTTGATTTTGCAGTCGTCATGGTCAAAAGTTGACTTAAACACAAGCCCAAGTGAAGCCGACTTAAGGCCAAAAGGTGCAGATAGTCAAAATGCAATGCAGTAGTACAACTCAACACAAAGGAGCCTCTAGGGTATAAGGCCAGAACGAAACGAATAAGAAAAGAGGAATGAGTCTTCAACGCATAAGTCATGGCGAGACTACAGAGGACTCCCGAGCCTAAGGACAAAAAATCAGCATGAGTGCCAAGTGACAACAAGGTACTAACTAGGGCACCCATGATAAGGTAGGCTCTACCACACAAGTCATGATACTTCTAATCAATGAGAAGGTTCTGCACCATAACTTGGTGGGGTCAATCCTAAGGCCAAAAATGGAAAAGGAAATCGATAAGTGCACAATGCAGGTGGGAAAACCTAACCTATATGCCAGTTTCGGAAACCAATACCTGTCAGAACGGACCAACTATAAACGTTTCCAAAGGACAAATCTTCCAAGTTCTGTATACATAAATAGGAACACTAGACAAGAAGTTAATACATCCCACATTTTAACTTCATATAAAATCTTGTGTTATAGAATACAAAACTCGAAAATGCGTACCTTATATATACAATATGGTACAGGGAACCATGCAACCTTGTGGCTTACACATAATAGTTCATCTGAAAAAACCCCTTGCAGGGCTCAGGCCAAGGATTCCTTTGGTAGTCATAACTCATGGCTTCAAAGAGTTCCTCCTGTGAAGGTAAAACAAGTTCTAGGAAATTATGAGAACTACAAGGATCAACAGAGGGAATTAAAGGGTCCCATGTCCCTATAGGAAGAATCTCTCGGTCAACTGCCGGGACTAAGTCCCAAGAAGGAGAATAATAGGTCAAAGGATCCTTCTCAGAATCATTTGAACATTGAGGATTCAATGCCACATAATTGACCCGTGGCGGGGTAGAGTCTACTTGAACACTCGGAACAAACCAAGGGGTACTCTGTAATAAAGTCAAATTAGGGTGTTAATTATCAGATGCAAGATAATCAATAGTGACAACATTCCTGTTATGAGGAAAGCACATTACTCGAAAGAGTGAAGACACCACAAAATTCATAGCATAGACATAATCACGCCCAAGTAGCATATTAAATTCTAAAGGGCTATCAACCACCATCATATCGATTAAGACAGTCTTCCCACCTAAAGTGATAGGCAATTAAGGAAGAACACTCATAGATTCATCAGGCCTTCTATCATAGGCTAACAACTGACTATGAGCTGTCAACAACTTTGGGGAACCCAAAGCTTTCCAAGTCAAAGAGGATATAATACTTACAGAGGATCCTTCATCCACCATACATCGATAGACATTTGTGGAATTAACTCTGAACTTTATTTGGAAAGGTACAGCGGAAGGAAGACGAGGCTCGACAAGACTATCCCAATCAAAGGAAACACTCTTAGAGCTTGGAGGGGGAACATTCGAAGAAACCGGAATGCCCCCTATACTAGAAGACTTTGTACTAGAAATTAAGCAGACTCTTTTGTTAGGTGCTTCACCCCCCAAAAGAGGAGTCTAATTGGCCAGCGATTGCATTAGCTCAGCCACATTATCAACCAATGGTTGATGAGAAAACATAATAGATCTAGGAGTATAAATACTTTCAGACTCGGACCATATCCTTTGAACCTCTGGAATACCAGGGCATAAATGAGTAAGATGGTCTCCCTTACATATCTTACAAGGGAACTTAGGTTTAAAACTTCTACGTCCAGGTTTCTTATCAACCCCCATTCTGCCAACATGACTAGCAGTGGTTTGTGGAGAGTCCTGAACATGATTTATAAAGGTCAGTGATTCTTTGCTAGTATGACTTGCAGTGACTAGACTTATGCCCCCAGCATGACTAGCAGCGGTTGAAGGTCCATCTCCAACATGACGAGTAGAGGTTAAAGACTCGTCTTCCACATGACTAACATAGGTTGAAGATGAAGTGCTAGTATGACTTGCAGTGACTAGACTTGTGCCCCCAGCATGACTTGCAGTGGCTGAAGGCCCATCTCCAACATGACTAGCAGAGGTTGAAGAATCATCTTCAACATGACTAGCAGAGGTTGAAGATGAAGGGATAGAATTATTCTTCTCCTTTGCCTTCCTCTTTCTCCTCTTTTTAGATTTCTTATTACAAGAAGGAGGGGAAAAAGGAATCCCAGGTTTCTCTTTGAAAGAAGATGAAAAATTAGCACCCATGTGATGCCCTTGAAATAAAGCATTCAATTGAGAGGCTTCAAGAGCATTTGGAGTATTCAAAGTGGACCACATCCAAACAGGTAGTCCAACATTCAACCCACGAATATTCAAAGTGGCCATCAAGGGAGTACCAACGTTTCCAAAGAAAGGAAAAGCACAAGGATCCCCTTTTGGAAGGGTACCTTGGTTGGTTTCCACAGGAATATTGGCCATATCTAACTGATTCTCAGACCCTTCCCTTAAGGGAATGCAGAAATAACTTTTCAAGGAATATGGATAGGCAATCAAAACCTTTGCCCTTGAGGAGGCAACTCCACAACTCTGAAAGAACAACCAAAAGCCTTTCAAGATCGGCAGAGTGGTAAGCCAGTCACTCAGAACACAAAGTCCCAATGTCACAAGACAAAAATACCTAAAGACAACTATATACAAGGAGAAAAGAGCACTCACTAAAAAGTCCCTAAAAGATATCAGCCAATCAAACAACTTCCAAGTATTTCTGCTCCAGGTGATTAGGATCGGACACCAAAATATGAGAAAGTGAAGTAAGGGGCCTTCTGAAGATAGTCTGGGATAATGACAGCCCAGTCCTATCAGCGAAGGTAACAGAGGAAGTTACGCTGACCTCCTAACAACAGCCTGCGTCGGTGCAAGCCCCCAAGCTTCGCAAGGGTGCCCTCCAGTAGTACCATTGAGAGTGATACAATGTCAACCTCAGGTGCCACGGGATTCCCCTCCATAGCCACCTGTGTAGATCCTTAGCAGTAGCGACTACGGTTACCAACTCGTATCAGAAGCCAAGCGGAACAGTCGTGAGGTAAGTTCATACAAGTAGGAGAGGGGGTATCTCTCTTCCCTGTCTTTACAGACCCTCGTGCTTAACTCCCAGATCTGGAGCTTTCCTGGTCTTCCTAATGCTATTGGATTTTCACTCACTATTCAGACTCCTATGTTTGACAGTTTAAAATGGCCTTGGAGAGTTAACTCTCCACACACCTAATCCAAGGGCCTAAAATATCCTAAAACTTGTTGATGTGTCTGACAAATATAAAGTTCTAGTATATTTTAAATTAGCACTTGATTTCAATGGGTTGTTATTTAAGTCAAGGGATGACGAAAGTGAAACTGGTGGTGTTATGATGCAAAAGAAATTAATAAAACCAAACTACATGCACATGCACTTTTTTTCGTTTTCCGATGAAGAGCAATTTCTACAAGGTTCAGAGGAACTTCAAGTAAAAGTACAACTTTTTTCTTTTCAAACTTCACACTCACAAAAGGTAACAAAACTATAAATGCCTAGAAAGATGCACAAACTAATCCTAATGCAATAAATACATGCCGATGCAAGATTCAAAAACTACTCTTAAATCAAAAGATGAAAGTTGCTTGTTTATCGATTTTAGATTTGCCACTTAAATGTTTAGATGGAATATAAGTTTTTGTTGCTTATTTTGTCTAAGCACTAAAAGAAAGATGAAGACAAACAAATAGGCACTTTCACTCAACAAAAAGGAAAACTCAATCAAAATAAAGTTCAAGAAATCAAAAGAAAGTTTCAAGAAATTTCCTTCAAAAGCAACTCAAAAACGACTTTTCAAACATGCTCTAACAAGACTGAAACTTGATGACCGGAAAATGGGCAATGAAGCACTTTGCGAGCTTACGACACAAAACAAGTGGGAACTCAACAAAACAAAGGTTCTTTGAAATGCTTTTAACAAGCAACAAGATAAGCTTGGCAAAGGAAACCAAAAGATTGAAAAGAAAACTTTCAAGAAAGCGTGAACAAACAACTTTCAGAAAACAAGAAAAGAAGATGGCCATAAAACTAGTTCAAACATGCAAACCAAAAAGTCATTAAAACAAAACTCAACACAAAGATTGAAATCAATCTTTCTGCCCTGAATACACAGAGTAGCCAAGATTCCTTGCAAGAAACCTTGTGTGCTTAAGCAAAAATAAATAAATGACGGTTGCAAGAAAATGAACAAGACCAACCTTTTCACAATCAGAGAGAAATCGAAACAAGACACTTGCTGTAAAACTAAAGATTGTGACAGAACAGTGATTGTTCCAAAATGAATCTGACTAGCATACAATCTTCTAGAAACAAAAAGATTTCAAAAATCTTAAAAATTAAAGATATACACGACTGTGTTTGCACACAGATGTGTGTATACGCGAGAAGGCTTAAGGAAACTTGCGTATACGCAGGTTCACTTAAGGAAAGACGCGTATATACGCTTTTGTAAACAAAGAAACTAGTGTATAAAAAAGCTTCGAAGAAAAATGAAAAAAAATCTGGAAAAAACTTATCAAAGCTCACAATTCAGGCACTGATTACACAGTAACAAAAGGTAAACAGACAGCTGAGCCCTAATTGGCTTGAATACACCCAAACTAGGAACAACAATAGTGTTGTACCCAGTGGAGTCACCAATTCTATTGTGGGATAAACTCCCCTAGGGTCTTGGGTGGATACCCTAGCAGACTGAAGATTATCTATGCAAAGAAACACACATTCTAGGCAATCATAATGCTACTATAAGCAAACTCTATGATAGGGGGCATACCTGAGGTCCTACATTTGAGAAGAGCCTCCCATGGGTCCAAACCCTTCTTTGAGTTCCTTTGCTCCTTTGACCCGCAAAACCAATAATTCAAGAAAGTGCAGTAGTATATGGACTAAACGTCATAAAGAAACGAACTTCATATTATAAATCAAGGTAGTTAGTTATGCAATTAAACAACTGATCACATATGAATCATAACATGAATATGATAACATGAAGAAGATCTATATCAGGAAAAAAGACGTGTTTATTTTATTATAGACAAAGAAGGTATAGAAAAGGAACAATTTCACCTGAGTCATCCTTTCGCAGGCTCCAAGGGAACCGTCTCCCAGATTTGTCCAGTCTTAAGCCTTTAACCAACTCCTTCCATGACTTACTCCGTGATCTCTCAAGTAGTATGAAATCATCAACACACACAAGGAAACAAGGGTTTCCTGTAGGATGGGGGAAGTGAAGGAGGCACAAGGATCTTCAGACCTGGTCAGGGGAATCTCAGCATAGCAATCTTTCTCTCTCTTCTCTCCTCCCTTTGGCCTTCCCATAGAAGCCTTTTTATACTTATCCCAAAGTAGTTTTTTAGTTGGGAATTCATTGGGAACAGTTGGGCCACGGGAACTAACAGGTGATCAACAGGTAAAACCCGTGATCTCCGCCTGAAATTAAGGATATTTTTATTTTTTAAGTTTTTTTATACATATACGCGGGTTGGGTATCCACAGACCCACGTATACACACGTTTAGCTCAGCGAAATGTTGCGTATAGGGAAAAAACATTGCTTTTTTAGATTTGGGATGAGACCTGGCAGGAGGGGTTTCCCTAGGCCATGAGTGCAACTTCACAAATCTCAAGAGTGAGATTTGGAGCTATAACAAACATTAGGCTAGGTATAGTAGCACAAGGTTTGATTTGATTTTGAAGGGGTTTTGCTGGATCAAGAGGAGCCAGACAGTTAGGGCTAGGGAATCAGGTAAAAATTGCAGGGTGTTCAATTGGGCAAGGTAGGCATAAGGTTTAGCACTCTAGGGATTGATTGGTGAGGTGTTTTAAGATTGGTGAGAAGCTAGGAAGAGCATGTGATTACGATGGATCCTTCCTAGACCGTAGAAAACATATAATGGTGAATATTTCCCCAAAGCAGAGTAGTGATGTTATGAATTCTACCTATCAACTTGAAAACATTCACTTAGAAGCAATGAAATGATTAATGAAGTACACAAAACATCATAACATATGATCACAATTGAAGAAACTGAAATAAACTTCATACCACATGGATCCCAAAGAAATAGTTGCAATTTTCATTAATCTCCTGCTAAATTGCTATGAAATGATGTCAATCAAGGCATAAGCATCCAGCTGAGTCCAACCCTTTACAATGAGAAAGAAGAAGAAGATATATGCATTGTTTCAACCTCCTGCCATCCTCATGGGTCGAATCCCTAAGATGAGGAGCTAATCTAACTAACATTGAATAAGAAACTGGAATATAGGCATCCTAACAACTTGCCTCTAAAAGTGAGAAAATTGATTCATTTGTGCTCAAATTGACTTTTAATGTAATGAATCTACCCTCTACTAATAATTATCGATCGTATTTACAAGTTGAGTAATCATTTACATCAGTAAAACATCCTCCATGAGAGAAAATCCATGAACACAGTCAAAACACATAAAAATGGCAATCCTATGCAAAAATTTGTCCTACGTGCAACGACACTGGTCCAACGCACAGCGGCACTTTTAAGTGATTTTTGGAGGCCTTCCCAACATCCTAATTGAGCTCATGATAGCTCATTGGAAATATCTTCAAGTCTACTTTCCAAAACACATTGAATTCTTTCATTTCAAGCTCATTTTGCCCCTCCAAAGTGGATTCTTAGAAGACTACTTTTGTGTGTGCAAGAAGTGGCAGAAAGGTCATTTTTAGGATGTTTTTTTACTTTTTGGTGGACCATTTCTGTCCCAAAAACTTAGCAAATCCATAGAGTGCATGTACTCATCTCTCTAAATCCAAAAATTCAATCCATTTTTCCACTGGGTGCCCCTAGGAAAAGTGCAGTGCCAGTGGTGTTGTGCGTTGAGCCAGATTTTCTGTGTTTAGAATTTTCAAAATTTGCAAAAAACAAAAGCTCCTCCATACTTGACCAAAATTGGTGAGCAACAACATCATCAAGTATCCTGATGAGCCAAGGAAGCTTCAACAAGAAACCTAAGCCTATCCTCCTCGATTTTTGCCTTTTAGAGCCCGTCTTAGCCTTGCTTTCATCTGTTTGACCCTCATGTTGCAAATTTTGTTTCGGGTCCTCTAGTGGTAAGCCATGTCCCTAATGATTTGGTTTTCCCTATTTGCCTTTTGCAACTGCTTATCTAAGTGAAAATTGACTATTTCAAGCCAAATCTCTCTATCACCCTCAATTCCCTTCTCAATTGGATTCAAAGTGACCGATGCCTCTTCCTCTTGCATTGCTAACTTACCCTTATCACCTTGTCTTTTTATCTTGAGAAGTTCCAGCTCCACGAGGACCTGCTTGTCACTCAACTGCTTGTTCTCTTGTTCCAAATATGTGATGAAATACTTGGCTCTCTCTAAGTTGTCCATCAATGCTTGGATTTGAGCCTGTTTCTCCTATATGATGATGTTTTTTATTTACTCTTCATCCTGAGCCTCCAAGTCAATTGTTTCTATGCCATGATGAATATAATGCTACTCTGGCTCATCATGCTCTGTCAAATCAATATCTCTTTCTTCCTCCTCATCATCCAGATCTTCCACCTCCATCTTTTGTTTCCCTTTGTGCATTTTTTGCACCTATTCCTGTTGTGTTGATGAAGAAGGCAAAGCCCCTTCCACATCCTATGGAGCAAGCATTTTCCTATGAGTTGATGAAGAAGGCAAGGTCCCTTCCACATCCTATGGAGCAAACACTTGCCTATCAGATGCAAACAATCTCCTTGTGCCCCTCTGGTATGTCTTGAAGGTCTCAAGCACCTTAATGGCTTTAGTCTCTTTGGCCTTCTCATCTTTCTTTACCTGAGCACTGCTAGAAGGTCCTCCAAATTCTTGAGGCACTGGTGGAGTAATTTGAGGACCCCTGAAGATGTCATGAACAATAAATGTCTCCCCTATCCATGTTTGCAAGTTTTGAGGCTGTGCACTCCTAGAAAAGGGATGAATGAAGTGAGAAAGAGTGATTAGGAATAAGGGAATGGAAGATGACCTTGTGAGGTGTTTGGTGGGATAGAAAATGAATGGGAGGGTATGAATCATGAAAATGAGGGAGAGGGGCTTGGGTCCTTTTCGAAGTATAGCTTGTGGAATGAAGGATGGAGGGGTATAAAATTTTATGGAGTGATATAGGGGAGGGGTTCAGGGTTTTAGTGTTAGGTGGTGGCAGAAATAATGGGAGTTAGGTTTTCTACGGTGTAATTGAGGAAGAATCTAGGGTTTCTCTTTTGCCAATGTAAATTACCTTCAAACACTTCAATTGCAAATCAATGATGAGGTATAGTGAGGATACTTACTTGCTTGAGGGATGAGAGGGTAATTTTTTATGTTTTTAGGAATATGGAGGCTCTTTTGGCCCTTTCTGGCTCAATGCACAACAGCTGCTCTAGGTGCGTAGCGCCCTCTTGAATGTGCAGCGCAATTGTTTTTTACACTGCCCAAATTGGCCTACGCGCAGCGCTCCAGCCTGAACACATAGCGCCTCCTCAAGCTGACTTTTAGCTACCTTTATGATATCTAAATTAAGTGCGAGATAGTTTTTTGGAATGATTTTCAAGTCTACTTTCTAGAACATCTTGCATTTTTCCATTTGGAGCTCATTTTCCCTATCAAAATCTCAATCTCCCAAGACTGGTCAAAATGTGTAGAATGAGGCTGCCAAAATGAAAAGTGTTGTTGCCATCAACTTTTGGAGGTCTTCCTCAACTCCAAATTGAGTTCATGATAGCTCATGAGAATTCTCTCTGTGTTTAGTTATCATTTGACTCATCAAGAAAGTCTTTTGGACATTCCATCTAGGAGAAACATTGATTTTCCCAAGGTCACTCCAAAAGTGCAGCAACTCTCCTGTGGAAAATGATTGTTTGGACATTTCTCCCAAACCATGAGACATGTGTAAACACTGAAGGAATTTTTTCTTCTTGGGTCTATGGTGGACAAAAACCTCTCTCACTTTTGTCCAATTCATCTTTTCTTGCTCAGAAACATTATTTGAATAAAACCTATCCCGATGTGTGGAATAGGGGATTTGTAGAAATGAATGGAAATGAAGGGGAGGTTGGGCTTCTAAATTCTTGAGAAAATTTTGGGAAGTAGGTAGGGATATTAGGAAGTAGGGGAAAGTGTAATTTCAAGGATTGAGTGAGTTGAAGGGGTCCAAAAGGGCAAAACACAGACCTAGCCTAGAAAAGCTTCAAATTGTAGTTATATGCTAGGGTTTGTGGGAAAATGATGAATTTGAGGGATATTAGTGATGGGAAGTGTTTAATAATGTATATTAAGGATAGAGGAAGGTGCATGAACATCAGGATACAAGTTTTGTTGATGATTTGACCATACAAGAAAAATTACCTTCAAACCCTAGGAGAGGGAAATGAGCCTTACCTAAGCACAACTGAAGCACAAACAAGGTCTAAAATGACCCATTGGAACCTGAAAAAATGATTACAACTCTTTTAATGATGGTACACTCAACTGTATGGTGACATGGACCAATACTTGGAAAAACTTTGGAAGGAGTGAAAGCACTCCTAGACCTAATACCTAGTGACCAAATTTTACTTAGAGACTCACTGAAATGATAAAAATTTAACTTTGACACCCTAAGACCACTTTGTAGGAGCATGTTTGATCGTTGGTGGAAGGATAAAAAGAATGACACTAAAATTGGACTTATTGGGGATGGAAGCTCCTTGGAGGTGCCAAGAACATCGTAGACCAAGTGCCTACCATGTGGGCCAATACGGTCAAAAACTCAAACTGAAATGCATGATTGAAAACTGATGACTTGACAACACAAATTGACTTTGAAACTGATTGAACCATGCTCACTTCTGTGAGATTATTAATCATACCCTACTATAAGTGATTTATTCCTCACTTGATCAAGTGAAATGAAACAACCAATGGAACCAAGTAAACATTCTGGCTGCTGTTTGAATTCTTCGCAAGTGCTTGCTTATGAGAAACAAGAGAGAACTACTGAAAAACAACTCCCATGAAAACTTGTAAATAGATCCCAATTTTCCTAGATTGAATAATATTGATTCTCTATCTAACTCCAAAAATTCTGCATAAGGATCTTGAAATTCATGTGCACTGGGACTTAGCTCATCCAATGGATTACTTTGCTTCTCCACATACCATGAATGCAAACTTTCACCTGAGCTTTGTGACAAGAGTCGTGCTAAAAATGACAAAGAATCTAACTGCCGGATCAAGTTTGTATCAATACTTGTTTCAAGCTCATAGTTAGCTAATGGAGAAGGACTTTGACTACAGATATCATCCAACACATCAGCTATTGGATTGTGAAAGACTTGAAAAGACTGTTGCAACCCATTTTCTATTGGTCCCAATGAGATTGCATGATTTTCTACAGGCTACTCATCCTTTATTGAAATATACTATGCAAATATCCCTTCAAAAATTGAAATGATTCAAAACATAATGGTATGGAATCATCTTGCATCATTTGATCATATGTTCTAGCTTCCAAGTATTCATCTGCAACCTGACAATCAATGGCATTCGGGGGCTGCAAATCTAGATATGAGAAGTCTTGAACAAGCATTTCATTGCCCTTTAGATGGTCAAGATCAAAACTTATTGACGGTTGATTTCTGATTGCATGAAAGTTGTCTCTGATGATCTGAAACGAAGTAAAACAAAAAGGCAAAGATCCTTCACTTACTTCAAAATTTTCTGCACTTTGGTCCTCACTTCCACAGCTGATATGCATCGGCTAATCACTGTATTTGAGCTCTTGAAAGTGAACTTCCTCCTTCCACAAACTAGCTATTGATTTGTCTGCAAGATTAGATTTTGTTTGGAGAACATAATCATCATCATACTGATCAAGACGGTCATCATAAGATTCAGAAGAAGGGCCTTGATCAAGATTAAAGGCATGTGAATATTTTGTATTCACAATCTTCAAAGGGAAAGAATTAAATGTGGGTCTAGGATCTTTTCTCAAATACAATATACTTTGTAAAGCCTTCTTGACATTCTCGGGAAAAGAGAAGAAATAATTTATAACAAAGAACATAAGGTCTTGGATAAAATTCCAACTTGAATACTTGATCTTTCCATATCGTCCTTTCATGTTTCTATTGGTCAGGTTCAGCTTCCAATGGAGTCCTTGGATCTGATCTCAAAATTGATTTAGAGTTTCCAGGTGAATGATTTTAGCCTTCCGGTGTCTACTCGTTGTCCACTATGAACAATCAGATCTGAACTTGATACATTTTACATTTTGCTGAGGAATATAAAACTACGTCCTCAGTGGATTTTCCACTATGTTATCACCTGGATTGAACCTCAGGATGAAGGCAATGCTAGGGTAACCACAAACCACGCTTAGCCAAGTAGCTAGCCCTACTAGGTTTGGAGAGGGCTATCTCCATAAGGATATTAGCCAAGATGACTGGATCAGGAAAAGGATATTAGGCTAGGTATAGTAGCACAAGGTTTCATTTGATTTTGAAGGGTTTTTGCTGGATCAGGAGGAGCCAGACAATTAGGGCTAGGGAATTAGGTCAAAATTGCAGGGTGTCCAATGGGGCAAGGTAGGCATAAGTCTTAGCACTCTAGGGCTTGATGGGTGAGGTGTTTTAAGATTGGTGAGAGTCTAGGAAGAGCATGTGATTATGATGGATCCTTCCTAGACTATAGAAAACATATAATGGTGAATATTTCCCCAAAGCAAAGCAGTGGTGTTATGAATTATGCCTATCAACTTGAAAAAATTCACTTAGAAGCAATGAAATGATTAATGAAGTACACAAAACATTCTAACATATGATCACAAGGGGAATAAATTGAACTAAACTTCATACCACATGGATCCCAAAGAAATAACTACAATTTTTATTAATCTCCTGCTAAACTGCTACAAAATGATGTACAATCAAGGCATAAGCATCCAACTGAGTCCAACCCTTTACAATGAGAAAGAAGAAGAAGATATAGGCGTTGTTTCAACCTCCTCCCATCCTTAGGGGTCGAATCCCTAAGATGAGGAGCTAATCTAACCAACATTGAACAAGAAACTGGAATCTAGGCATCCTAACAACTTGCCTCTAAAAGTGAGAAAACTGATTCATTTATGCTCAAATTGACTTTTAATCTAATGAATCTACTCTCTACTACTAATTATCCATCATATTTACAAGCCAAGTAATAATTTACATCAGTAAAATATCCTCCATGAGAGAAAATCCATGAACACAGTCAAAACACAGAAAAATGGCCATCTTGTGCAAAATTTGTC
Source organism: Pinus taeda (assembly GCA_000404065.3). NCBI lineage: Eukaryota > Viridiplantae > Streptophyta > Pinopsida > Pinales > Pinaceae > Pinus > Pinus taeda. The sequence goes on from APFE031456187.1 coordinate 117,327, forward strand.
CTACGCACAGCTCCACTAGTCCAACAGGAAACACCACTTTTAGGTGCTTTTTGGTAGCCTTCCTAGCATCACAATTGAGCTCATGATAGCACATTGGAAATATATTCAAGTATACTTTCCCAAATAACTAGAATTTCTTCATTTGAAGCTCATTTGACCCCTCAAAAGTTGATTCACACAAGACTGCTTCTGTGTGTCCAAAAAGTGGCAGAAAGGACATTTTTAGGATTTTTTTTAATTTTTGTGGACCATTTCTGCCTCAAAAACTAAGCAAATCCATAGGGTGCATGTACTCATCACTCTGAATCCAAAAATGCAAGACATTTGTCCATTGGGTGTCTGTTATAGACGTTTTTGGGCACTTCAACCCCAATCATGAATGCCCATAAACTGAGGGCTCTTAAGTCCCTAAAAGTGTTGCTTCACTGCCTAAAGGAACAAGGTCAACTGATTACATCATCTCCGAGAAGTTCTCCACTGAAAACTGCTCATAAATGGTCAAAACATGACCATACTGAAAGCTCAATGCAGAGGATGCGATGCATATCACCTTCCCAGTGTACAAGGTGTGATGCATACTGGTTTTCTCCTCTGTAGGGTGCGATGGTTGGGAATGGACAAATGGAAGGGACAAAATGCGAGGTGGAAGATCATGGAATCTTCCATAAGCTTCCCCTCTGACGCTTGCCTCTCCATTTTCGACCAGGGATGAGTAAGAGATCATCATTCTCCAAGTGGAAGCAGGAACTATCAGAGAGAGGACACTAATCAAGATCCTAGAAGATGACTCACCTCTCTGTAATGATCTATATATGGATCCCTCATCACAGAGATCCAGAGGCTGGAATTTTGTATCTTATAGAGAAGTGTTGTTGGTTTTCTGGTGTACATTCATAGTGTTGGGTGATCTAAGCTTTGATTGAGGTGAAGAAGGGCTTCCTAGCTGGAGGATGATGCTGGGTCAGAGCACATGGTTGTAATCCTCTCGCTACTTTTCATCTTAATAAAGCTATTATTGTTTCCTTCCATCTTCTTGTATACTTATTTATATATGCATGTATATGGTTAATACACATTTGATCCTGTATTATTTATGAATTTAGATCCTTGTTTCTTGCATAGTAGTATGTTGTTGTTATTCCACAAGTTCTTTTGAAGCTGGGCAGACAAAGTAGAAGCGACGAAGCTCTATCAAGAAGGAGAGGAATCAAACGCAAGACTCAGGTTGGTCTTCTTGGTTCTCCTCTCGTCTATTTTCATAAAAAGAAACAATGGTAGACTTTGATTGTTTGTTTCTAAGATAACCACCCATATTAGAGGGAATAGCAGCATCCGAGTGGACACTATTCTCGAATAACAAAATGGCGACTCCGCTGGGGATCGACTAGATTACTTGTTAGCCTATATATCCTTGTTTCTTTTATAAAATTACAGATGGAGCCTGAAGTCAAGCCAGCTAGCATTCGAACTGCATTTTTCATACAAATGCAAAGTAGATCAATTCTGCTTCAGTCTATCTCCATGTTTTGTTTATGAATTAAACAATAGATTTGCAAGCAATCTAATTTCCCTAAGTGGTGACTCTAGTAACCTCTTAGATCACCCCTATGTTTTACATACACTGATCTTTACTTATTCAACCTAAACACCTGAACTAGACTGCAAACTGTGAGTGAAATCCCATTCAAAGTCTCGCACTGCTACCATCACACCCTGCCTTCAAGGCATCCTGTATGCATCGCACTTCCTGAGTGCAGTAGGTGCGCTGCATACTGAGTTCACTGTGTAACAGGTGCGATGATCAGGGAGGGTTAACTTTACCCTCCGAATGTGGATTTTTCTCACTGTTTTCAGTCTTATTCAAGAGTTTTGTTGTCTGCAGTCAGTGTACTTCTGTGAAAACCCCCTTCTCTTGCATTATTCCGCCTCCTTAGTGCAAAGAACTATAAATGTTTTTATGTATTGTGCGTCGTTTTTAGTTCTCTTTTGCAAAAAGTAGCATAGTCGAACTGTCATCTATAGATATGAAAGTGTCGTAGCTGTCGTTTTCAGTTTTAGAAAGCAATCCCATTATCCTTGATAGTCGATTATACAGTTACTATTGCATAGGATTTGAATTAGTGGTTTTAAAGTATCGAAAAGAAATTTCCATTTCAAAATCGCAAAGTGTCTCTCTTGCTTTCACTTCGTTTTGAAAAAAGAATTTTGTTGAGTACTGTCGCTTTAAACGTAATTCAGATTTGCACATAGCTTTCTTAACGTCATTCACACATTAAGAAGGCTAAAAACAAATACATGCATGTGCATTTGCATTTTTGATTGCTTGGCTTGATTTAGGACTGTGCATTTAGCGTGTGCTTTGTGCTCT